>CM075670.1:213030000-213294035 GCA_037962975.1 Clitoria ternatea
ATAAAAAGAAAATAAGAAATATGATAAAAATGTGATGTAAAAAGAGAGGGAAAGAGATAGAGAAATAAAGGTATTATCATATAGTATGTAATATAATTATTATCACAAGAATATCATTGTGAAAGAAACTGTATATAACGGATACATCACCTCAAAAACTCAAACCTTTAAAAGTTAGTTTTAAATACTCCTTTTTATTCTTTTTAATAAGACTATTATTTGAAAAAAATTATTTTTTATTCAATTTACAATATGAATTCATTATCTTTTTTATACATATCCTTATTAATTACATTTTTTTATAACAATTTAGGGTAAGTTTAAAAATATAACAAGAATTATTTTAAGCATTTACTTAAAATAGTGTGAAATGATGTAATAAATGTTTTTAAAAAAGGACTTCTTCATTCTTGTATGTTCAATTTGGTGTTTTACACAAACTAATAAATATATTAAATGTATTTTTTATTACTTTTTACTAAAATATTGTTTCTTTTTCTAATGATTAATTAATATTCCGAGGTTTCAATAAAGTAATTAAATATCATAAAGTATAATTAAAAGTAAATAACAAATAAAAAGTAAAAATAAAACAACTAAAAAAGAACAGAGCATCCAGCTACTATGCATTCATTATTTATCTATTTTTTTATTTTTTTGTGTAAGTAAGATTAAAAACTTATTTGAAAATATCTTAGGGGACATAATAAAAATCTCCTTATCTTATTTATGGGGCATATTGAAGATCTCCCTCAACAAGATAAAAAAAAATTATTTGAAATACAGTTTAAGGGAGTTAATAGAAGTTTGTATTTCACATAATGAAAGCGAGAAACATCTTTTCCAATTTTCTTTTTTTCATAATATAGCAAGTAGTAGCAACGTACACGATAAAAATATTATATTACCGAGGAATAAAATTTAATAGTTCTTAGAATAACCTTTATTACATAGATCTTAAGTAACAAAAAAAGAAATATTAGTATAAATAATTTGGTCATATACTAATAATATAATAAACTATATTAATAAATTTTATTAGTATAAAATTAATTTATATTAATATAATATAATGTATTGACAAACACTTTTTTGGTAAACTGAAAATCAGACCAACAATTTTTTTTAACAACTTAATTTGTGATTTTTTTATATTAGTAAAGAGCAACTTTTCAGAGGTACTTTGCATGTTGCATAGTGTTGAGGGCACACATTTCAGTGTTGAGGCTGCTGAGTGAAATCAAAAACCAAACCGTAAGGTTTCCACGCGTCAGAGGAAATACAAATTAGCGAATGTCAGATATATTTTGTTTTGAGAAATTCTATAAAATTATTGAAAAACCAAACCTGCAAATTTGCAATGCAATGTGTTGAGACGAACATGACAAAAACATATTGTTTTCCTTTCTAAAATCACATACTCTGTATCTTCCGTATCTCTCATAAAAACAATCCAGTTCAAATCATGTAAAATTATTTTTCAAAATAGTAACTTTCTTAAAAGAATATTTAAAGCAATTGTCTAATTAAATTCAAGCAACTAGATCAATCACATAAATTTATTCTAGCTCAAGTTATCAGAAATGTAATTAACTCCATTATATTTAGATAGAAAAAGTTTTGTCTCATATAACTCAACCTTATAGATATATATGTTGAAATGTGAAATTAAATCTTATAAAAGTTTAAATTAGGATTAATTTTCTTAAATAACAAAATTTAACATTAAGTTTTTAAATTTGTTTTCAGTATTAAACCCTTGACGTAACGTTACACTGTTAAGTAATAACGTGTAACAAATAGAGTGCTGCTTAGTATTACTACTTGGCAGTTGAGTCAACCTTCTTTATGTTGATGTGTAATTAATAATATGTTTTATATGCAAATGTAAATTAATTAAGGTAATTAATAGTTAAATGAAAGAAATTATTAAATATCCTTGCACACCACTTGTTTTCCTTTCATCTATCTTAACATTAACGATTCTCCTAGTTACCACTCTCCTTACTTTCCTCCCACACGTTTGAAGTTACCAACAAAGAAGAAAAGGAATTGTCCTTTTGACTAGAGATATGGGGGTTAGTGGAAGGTTGCATGTGCTTTTTTCTCCTTTGCGCGTGTGTGAGCAAAGGAAGCAGGTAAGATTCTTCACCTCTAAACCCTAAATTTAAAAAGTGTTTTTGTTTATGGGGACCATGAAAACCTTGTTGTTATTGTGTTGAGGATCTTAATTGTCATGTAGTGTACTTATGTATTAATTGTTGTGTGAATGTGTAAACCTTTAGTGCCATAGGTTCGTAACAGTGAATTTTTCCCTTTAAGGTTAGGGATGGGTTTTTCCGTGGTTATTCATTATAACGATAAATTTAATGATGACATTAATGGAATACACGGAAAAGGAAATTACTACTTTTCATAACAATGATTTTGATAAATGGTTTTATTTTGAATGTGAGTCTTTAGTTAAGGAGTTGGGTTATAGTAACGAGTTCAAATTGTGGTGGAAAACACTACTAGAGAGTTTGTTTCCATTATGTGGGACACCTATGCTTTGGAGGTTGGTCAATTTGCAATAAACACTAGGTGTGAGGTTCATATATATGTTGAGCATTTAGTTCATGAGGGTGAGATGGTGTTGGAGTTGGGGGATAAGGCAAACTCATCTTTGATGGACAAAGTTGTTGTACGATCAATAGATGGCCCAGTTTAAAATATTGAAAGGACTAAATCTAAGCCCAAACAGAGGCCCTTTCTGTCACAAAAAAAACTTATCCCTAGGAAGAGAATTTACAAAAATTCACTTCTTATGTAGGGTGTGGTAAATGAGAACCAAGGTACAAAAGGGTTGGGAAAAGAAAATGATGTTGAAGTACAAGGTGTGGTTAATGATAATCAGGGGATAGAGGGGCTGAGAGAAAAAAATGGTGTTGACAAAGTTGGGGAAAAAGGTAATAACGTTGGTGTGGGTGCCTCAAATGACGAGGCTATGTTACAGGAAGAAAGACTTGATGTTGTCCAGGTGTTGGGTTAGAGGTGTGACACCTTAACAGTTAATAAACCCAAAGAAAATCAAATTTTTAGTTTTTTTTTCGTTTTTGTGTATAAGATTTGGTATTTTACGCATAACTTGAGCTACAAAACTCCGATCGAAATGAATTCAATGGATACACCTTTGTAGCTCAGATACCTACAACTTTTATGCAATAAAGAAAAACTAATTTAGCCTAGATTATCCCCAGTGCAACATTATGGAGATCTGTCATGCGGAGAATTTTTAGTAGGGATGTGTTGGAGTATTTCACGTATAACTTAAACTATAGAACTCTGATTAAGGTGAATCCAATACGTACTGTAACAACCCTAGTTTCATTTGTCTGCTTCCCCTAAGTGTGTGCGTGTTTCTTAGTTGTGTCTGTTTATGCATGATCTCCTTACTATTGTCGAGAGCTATGTTTTCTTGACCTTGATGTAATTGCGAAGTTAGGGAAGGTCGACTAGCTTGTTAGATTGGTTTGATTATTTACTCAAACAAGTATTTTGAAAACTCTTGGTAGAGTAAGTCATGGTGATCCCATTTACATTTGGGCTCCTTTTTAATAGTATATTTTATGAGAAAACTTTATTAAGGGTCAGAGCCTAAATGGAAACCCGTATGAGTATTCTAGAGTTCAATCAGGTGGTGTTTAATTGAAAAGAAATTTGTTTATATGAACAAGTAATGTCCGGGCCATTAGATTAAGAATACCGAATCCTGACCAAATCACTCAAGTTTTAGAGAATAGTTACATGAAGATTAGACGAGTTAGAGATCCGATATTATGTTTGTTGGTGTTTGAGTATTCCTGATGTCAAGAATATTTGACTCCTAAAAATAATTGTTTTTTATATATATAGGTGTGGTAGTGTATGATTCGAATAATGTCGTGATGGTCGAGCTTTAAGTTTTGGGTTTGTAGGGACTAAACTGGTATATTTAAATATTTTAATATTCATAATTTAAGTAAAGTTACTCAAGACAAAATATTTTTTGTCTATGGGTATTAATAAATATTGGTATTTAGGTGGGAGTTTTGTTTCAACTTGTTAGTCATAAATAAATCCGGCTTTGAGTAAAACAAATTTTTATTGATCTTGCGGGAACCGGACGACCACTAAAAAATCTTATTGACAAGTTTTTTGGAGTTTTGAGTTTTAAACTATACCGTAGCGTTTCTTAAATTACTGCGATTCATAAAAATATTGGTATTTTCAATTTCAAATCAGTTTGGTATTTTTAATAGATACAAGATATCCTCTATTTTTCTTTAATTCAATTTTTGGTACAACTTTCACTCTCTCACTCACGTGTCCCTTTTTCATAGCTTTCTTTCTTTCTTTCTTTCTCTCTCACGTTGTCACTCTCTCACATTGACACACACATGTAAAATGTTATACAAACACATACAAAGTTAATTTCCTCTTACTCTTTCACTCTTTTTCATGTTCACACACACATGGACAATATTTAATGCCAAAAGAATGACATTTGAAATGATGGAAGGAGAGGCAAGTAAACAATATACATTTCTTTGGAGTTATAGTGTTGAGTTGAGAAGAGTTAGTCATGGCCAAATTATTTGCAAGCTTCAGCTGATTACCCCAAATTAATCTCTACCCCAAAATCATTATTCCCATTATCTATACTTTTAGTAAATTTTAAATTATACCCCTAACTCGTTTTTTAGTTAGTTAGGTCTCCTATATTTTTAAAATGTTTAAGTTAGACCATCTCAATCCATTATTCACTAACTTCATTAAATAGAGCTCTTATATGTCATTGACCCTATTAAGGTGATTATTCCATGTGTTAGATGCTTTTGGCGTGATTATTTATGGATATAGACCCTCTTGATGGGTGACTCTATGTATACACTCACCTAAACAAATAAACATTTGACACGTGAATTTATCACATAAGTAGGATCCACATTAGTAAAATTTGAGTTAGCAAATAAAGACATGACTTTGGAAGACTTCATTAAAAGAATTAGTAAAAAGTTAGATGGAGAGACCTAACTAGCTAAATAGAAAATTAGGGGCCTAATTTAAAATTTACCAAAAGACAAAAAAATAATTTAACTTATTTTCTACTAATTTATTCTTATGCTAGATGTTAAGATATTTCTATTTTTGTTGCAACAAGCTATGTCAATTATCATCTAGTGAAGAGATCACCATCCTGCCTATTGGTTATCCTTTATTCATTAGCCAAGAGTATACAAAATTATCATCTATGCATTATACATATTTCACATAAATATAAAGTATTAGAAAAAAGTTTATAGTAATCCTAAAGGATAAAAAGAGTATGGATCCTCTCTGCAGTTTTTGTCTCCAAACCCTCCAACTGCTATTGAAGTCATTAGATGCATCTCATCGGATTTCAAGAAAAGCAAAATACGGACTACTGCAACATAATAATACTTTTTTTTTGTTTTGACAATGGCAATATTTACTACCTTTTATCTTATCAACCTAAAGCTATCGTATAAGTAAATTAAAAAACAGAAAATTATAATATGTTCTCACCCCTATTTATTGTCCGATTTCATATACATGAATATTCTTAAAATATTTAAATTATTCTTTGATGACATATTCAAATAAGAACTAAAAAACTAATATGATTAATATGGTGGATAAACATCTTGTCTCATTCCTTAAGCATGTAGTCTTGAGTTCGATTTCTAATTCAAAAAAATCATTTGACTAGTCTTTTATTATTTGGAGTGCTAATCGTTAGAACTAAAGATTAATCTCTAAACTTATGATTCAATGAATATCCAGGGGAAAACTTTTAAAAACATAAAAAAATATGAATTGGCAAATTGTTCCGACCTAGAGATTCCACCTGCTTTAAAAATTCATTTGGATGGGTTTCAGAGGGTCCATGCATACCATGTCTTCACTTTCAGTTTATCAAAAACTCTACTTATGTCCCCACCTCCTGTGGTTAGTGACAATATGCAATAACTATTTGATTCAAGATAAACCTATCTGTCTCACCCACACACCAAGGAATTTCACTTAAAATGTATATGAGGAAGACAAAATGTCGACTTTCTATTTCATTCTGCTTCAATAACATTTTCATGTAAGGTTATGGTGTGGCATGTCAGAAATTTCAGCAACGTCTGGACTCGCCTAATCACTATTTTTTAAATAATTGTACTAAGCTAAAATTCAACTAACTAGGATGTCAAGGTACCATTTAATAATATTTTTTGTTGTACTATTTTATATTTATCATATCTTTTGTTTCTTATTTCTCTTCTTCTTTTCTTTATTTCCCAATTCTCTAAATTCAAAGAATACTAATACATACATCATGTTTTGCTAAAATACATAGGTGCATGCTTATTCTAATTTCATGCTTCAATGACCAGTACATAAACCAATAAATGACTTAAATAGCTCAAATTAATTTTAAGATGATTTTTAAGAGAACTTTCAATTTATTATTTAATAATGATAATTAAGAAATTCCTCTTTTGTTTACAAATTTTATAATTGCATAAATAATAAAGTCTTATGTAATGGTCTTCTTGTAACCACTCCAATATTAGTCTCTATTATATACATTTGTGAAACTTTTTATGACACGAGACAATGTCTAATGAAGTACGACCTATTTATTTTAGTTTTTCAAATTTAAAATAAAAATAAATTTGTTTATTTGTTTTTTATTTTTAAAACCTGTCTTTCAAAATTAATAGTAGATAATAACTTATCAAATCAATTTTTTAAAATAAAAATAAATTAGTTTGTTTGTTTGTATTTTTAAAACCTATTTTTCAAAATTAATAAATAGATAACAACTTATCAAATCAATTTTTTAAAATAAAAATAAATTTGTTTGTTTGTTTTTTATTTTTAAAACCTATAAACAGATAACAACTTATCAAATCATTTTTTTAAAATAAAAATAAATTAGTTTGTTTATTTTTTATTTTTAAAACCTATTTTTCAAAATTAATAGTAGATAACAACTTATCAAAACAATTTTTTAAAATAAAAATAAATTATTTAGTTTGTTTGTATTTTTAAAACCTATTTTTTAAAATTAATAAATAGATAACAACTTACCAAATCAATTTTTTAAAATAAAAATATATTAGTTTGTTTGTTTTTTATTTTTAAAACCTATTTTTCAAAATTAATGAATAGATAACAACTTATCAAATCAATTTTTAAAAAATAAAAATAAATTAGTTTGTTTATTTTTTATTTTTAAAACATATTTTTAAAAATTAATAGAAGATAACAACTAATCGATTTTTTTAAAAAATAAAAATATATTTGTTTGTTTTTATTATTTTTATCATTTTTTTCAAAATTAATAAATAGATAACAACTTATCAAATCAATTTTTTTAAAATAAAAAACAAATTAGTTTGTTTGTTTTTTATTTTTAAAACCTATTTTTCAAAATTAATAAATAGATAACAACTTATGAAATCAAATTTTTTAAATAAAAATAAATTTGTTTATTTGTTTTTTATTTTTAAAACCTATTTTTCAAAATTACATTATCTTGAGGTTGATTTTGTCTCTCAAGAATATCCGTGAAGCATTGGAAAGCCGCTATCATAGCATCCTTGCCCTGGCGGTTAGCCATATCTTATCCTGACATTAACACCACATCAACACCATTTCAAGGATAAAAATACACAATTATTCACAGTTGGCTATAACATTTATCAAATATTCAACAATTCATCACATTGTATTTCAATGCTTATTAGCAACTTATCACACATTATCACCTAATTCCTAGTGTATAGCAAGTATTCCTTGTCCTTGGACTTTTTAAGTCTGTTTTGATACCATTAAATTGTAACACTAATTAATAAAAATACGGGGGAAATTTTTAAAAATATTTACATCCGTCCTAGGATGTCCCCAAATGACTCTACGAGTCCCTCATAATGTATTCCACGCTCAGGGCTACAAAATTTTCCGAAGAAAATTTTTCAACGCGTTGGCTCCCTGCGCACTGCTTAGTAAATTGAGTCAAATTAGAGTTACACAACTCCAATTGAGATGAGCCTAGTTGATATACCTCTGTAACTCAAATACCTACAATTTTTATGAAGAAGTCAAGGGCCAATTATGCCCTTAAGACTGCATAATTCATGAAATTATAAAATCAGCTCTGCTAAAATTTTCAGCCTGAACACCCTATAGTATTTTAGGCATAACTTAGGCTACCGAACTCCAATTAACGTGATTTGGGTGTCAAAACGACGATGACAAAATTCTCTACAGCTTTTATGAAGGAAGAAAAAGCTGAATCAGCTTGCTTGAGTAAAAATTAGCTTGCTTAATCAAGTATCAGACCCTTATCAGCTTGCTTAATCGAAAATGCTCTCACTTGAGTGAAAATTTGGCAAAAACCACTCCTTTGGCACTCGCTTGAGCGAGAATATGCTTGTTTAAGTGAGATTTTGACAAAATGCACCCCAAACTCATGTAGAGGCTCACTTGAGCAAGATTTGGCTCGCTTGAGTGAAAATGACAACTTCTAATCCATAAATCAACTTCCAACCTACTTATTTTGCCCGTTTCAACTCTGATTGCTATGAAACTTCATGGGCACTATGTTTTCCCCATTCCGAAGCTATTGACGTAGTCTGTTTGCCAAACTTCCAACATATGACTAAGATATACACAAAATTTCATTTTAACCATTTCTAAGCTATAATATGCAACATAAACCTCATTTCGTAATAAAATTGGTCTGTTCCAATTCACTCAAGTTCTAAATCATGAATATAACCTATTGAAACCATCCCATGACATCCAAACCTCCTAAAATGCAAGATGGCCCATCCAGTTCCTAATTATGCATAAAACTTACTTAAAAATATTAAATTTTAACTATCCACCTTCAAACTATATTTCAATACACAGTCTATCTCAAATGTAATGTAATATAATTCCTTCCCATGATATTTATGCAAAGCATCAAGGTTCTCAACCATTGCTCTTGAATATAAAGCATTTCATGTAAAAAATAGGACCATCCATGGTTACCACGACAAAATATCGCATAATCATCAATATCATCATCTCAAATAGGTACACAAAATATAATCTAGGCTTCTAGTGAAGCCATCAGATATAACAGCCCTGGTTTTTAGGACAGACTCTAGACTCTCTGGAATCTTGAGAGTGTCTTGTTAAGCCTTGTAAAGAGAGTTTAAGGCTTCAGCCTGATCTCTAACTTGTTCCAAGTGTGAGGAAATTAGTGAGAAAAGAAGTTAGTAAAATATTAAATAAAAGATACAAGACTACTGAGGAAATGTAAGGAGACCTAGTACAGAGATTAACAGAGAGACAAAGACCTTTACATAAGAAGAATAGTGTAACTGAGTTGAGAAAACCCGATAAAAAGAGATAGTAAGCATATATGACAATATAAGGTTATACTTAACCATAAATAATAATATAATATTTGGGAGAGTAAATAAGGGACCCTGCGGGTAGTCAAGAATTAACTATCTGGTCCAAATCTAGTACCTAGATAATAATCTAGTTAGAAAAGTAGCATCATTCACGTAAAATGAGGAAGAATCGAGTCAGTTCCCACACACTTGTTTTATACTGAAAAGGGGCCCTCGGTCATTCGTTTATACATTTTAAGATGTCCGATTCCAGCACTGGCAGTCCTTAATAAACCGTTTCAGTAATTCAAACAAGTTTCCTGAAAAGCCTAAACTCTAATTCAGACCCCATCAGCCTCGTTTCTTGGAAAAACTACTCAGTTAAATCAGGACCCTTGCGTTCGGCTCAAACACTTATAGCGTTTTAAGCCTAACTTTCTCATATGGTATCAAAATCAAGCAATTCTCATCTTGGTTTCTTTATTATGAAAACCCTAACAATCTCTATTTCTAGTCTCAAACTTTAATTCATAACCTATCATCACCAACTTGAAGAACCAAGAATTTATACTCCGAAAACCCATTATTTATTCTTGTTAAATTTCATTAATTTACAAGAAAATCATAACTCTCTCATACGAGCTTAGAGTTAGTTCATTGTAATTTCTTTATCCTTGTATCGAACCCCTCTACAATTCTCGTGAAGAACTCGAAAGCTAGTTCCTGCTTGATCGTCCCCAAAAAGCCAAGCTTCTCAGGGAAGATTCATTTTCGTAACTCACCAGCCCAGCCATGGAAAAAAGTGAATCTCTCCCTCATACGATGTCGAAATCACTTCGTTCTTTTTTCATGGCTTTGTATTGAAAAACCCTATAACTTTTATGAAGACCCCAAGAGTTGATTCTTAAAGGATTTTCTTGGTGAGCCCATCTTTCCAAGTTAAAATAATTTCAGAGCCTCAGAAAGCACTTTTCATTGTTTCGGGCATAACTCTTGCTCCAAGTGTCAAATTTTCATGTACCATATATGTGACATCCCGGCACTGTTGAGGGCGGGGAGTGATCGCTGGTGCATAGGCACGGACAAGGAGCGGCTCCTAGCAGGCTTCCAGTGGGAGGGACACATGAACGAACCGAATACATACCAGAATGAGAGGGATCCAAAGACTGTATAGGTATGGGACTATACAGTCGAGGATAGCTTAAAGAAATGAATTCGTACTACCTATACCAACAAATGCATTAGCCTTTTCGGTGGCCTATCACTTAAGAACTCCAAAGTTAAGCATGCTTAACTTGGAGTAATTCTGGGATGGGTGACCTCCCGGGAAGTTCTCAGAAAATGTGTGAGTGAGGATAAAAGCACATTGGAAAGGTCTAGTGTTGGTCTGTGGGGAGAGTCGTTCATTCCTGAAAAGTGGCCGGGGCATTACAGTGGTATTAGAGCCTAGCCTCTCCTAGTACGGTATGGTTCGGGGACAAACCAGGCGAAAGCTGGTGGGCGTGTGACATCCCGGCACTGTTGAGGGCGGGGAGTGATCGCCGGTGCATAGGCACGGACAAGGAGCGGCTCCTGGCAGGCTTCTAGTGGGAGGGATACATGAACGAACCGAATACATACCAGAATGAGAGGGGTCTAAAGACTGTATAGGTATGGGACTATACAGTCGAGGATAGCTTAAAGAAATGAATTCGTACTACCTATACCAACAAATGCATTAGCATTTTCGGTGGCCTATCACTTAAGAACTCCGAAGTTAAGCGTGCTTAACTTGGAGTAATTCTGGGATGGGTGACCTCTTGGGAAGTTCTCAGGAAATGTGAGTGAGGACAAAAGCACATTGGAAAGGTCTTGTGTTGGTCTGTGGGGAGAGTCGTTCATTCCTGAAAAGCGGCCGGGGCGTTACAATATATTGTTTCGAAGAGAAAAATAAGATCTACAACTTTTATGTTGGACACATTTTTTAGTTTTTGGCCATAGAAAAAAGTCACTTTTTCTCTCAAAGTTAAGTATTAAAAATCATAACTAGGGTTTCATCCGGTATGGATTAAATCTAGACCCGACAGTCAGGTTTTCTTATAAATACGACCTCACCCCTCCTTCTTCAACACTACAACCCCTTCTCCTTCTCCCTCACGCAACCCCTCTCCATCTCCCTCTCCTCCATTAACGCCCAAAACCACCTCCCAAACCCCCTCCGTTCTTCGCTGAAACCAACTTCGACCACCGCAAACCTCCACCTTTCTTCTTCCTCCACCACCCCCCATAACCACCATGAACCACCACCCCCACTACTGGAACAGCCCCTAAATTATGACCCCACCACCACCCACGACCTCTGTTTTCACCGTTCTTCCTTCCTACGACCTCTGATCTTCGTTTTCTTTCATTTCCACCGATCAGTTTCAATTTTAGTCACTGAGAACCACCCTCCACCACCGTGGGCCGCCATCACGTCACCACCCTCTCCCTTCATGCGATATTTTACATGTTAACATATTCACGCTTCGATCCTCACATAGAGTTCAACCATAGAGACGGATCGTCGATCAGAGCTATGGTTTGAAAGTTGAGTTTTCGCCCATTCGTCTAATATCTAAAAAATACGACACCTCAGGTAAGGGGATATATTCTCGGGTATCCTAGGGTGAACCGCATGTTCGGAAAGGTTAAGTTACTTTTTGTCCTTACCTATCCGAGGGCAGGTTCGAGAACTATTACTAAAATTTAGATACCTTTTGGCCGTTAAAAATAAGCCACTTAAATTTTTATTAATATTTGATTGTCGTGTAGGTGATTAATTGGTTGTGTTGGCTATTACTAACCGTGCTGAGTAAGTGAGCATGATAGATACTGAACTATAAAAATATTAAGGACCACGTGTGTCTATGTGGATTCCAGTGAATAAGTTTCAAAAGACGTTATAAGAGGATATAAGGATGGACGGGCATGTGGCCTTTATTATGTAAATTCATGTTGGGTCTAAAAGTTTGTAATGATTATTTTGAAGTGTGAACTTTTATCCAAATCGTCATCTTTGTCCTCAACACGTTAACCCCGATACCTAACGAAATGAAACCAAGAATTATTATTATCACCAACTATATCACTGTTATTATTATTATTATTATTATTACTATTATTATTATTATTATTATTATTATTATTATTATTACTATTATTATAAATAATTACTATCGAGCATAATGGTCGGCTCCTCCGCCGCTTTTAGTAGTTTAATTCTTGTTAAATTTCTGTTACTTCTATTATTGAGCATAATGGTCGGCTATGTCGCCGCTCTCAGTATTTTATTTATTTATTTATTTTCTGTCATTTATATTATTGGATATAATGGTCGGCTCTGCCGCTTTATCCTTCATAATTTTTTTTATTTATTTAAATTCTGTCATTTATATTATTGAATATAATGGTCGGCTCTGCCCCCTTATTATTATTATTGTTGTTGTTGTTGTTTTCCTAACCGAATGAAATGAGACTTAGAGTCGACAATCACGCCTAAGTCCTATTTTATTAAATCGGTAAAAGAACCCAAATAAAGTATATTACATGGCAAGTCTAGTTAGATTTACTAAGTACATACAAATGACCAGATATTATCTTATTCCCAAATACCCCGTAAGTCTCCCAGACTTTATGGTGTATACTAATAAGAGTAATGGTCAATGATGTTTTAAGAAAAATGTATATTTTATAAATAAGTGCCAAATGCCACTTTATCGCTAAATGCTTCCATGAGTTCAATTCAAAAGGAAGCATACTGATAAGGGCAATGGCCAAGTACTCTTTTACTTCTTAAGTCAAATTGACACCATTTAAATTACTACTATATATTCCAATTATTAATCATAAAGTGGAAATACATTATTTACGCTTCAATCTAAACGTTATTTTAGCAAAATATAACTGATATATTTTCTAAATAAAAATGGAAATAAACCATAGTGTTCAAAAAATAGGTGGGACCTAACAACTTGAGAACAAATATCACGAGGCAGGAAACACATAGATACCCAAGGGTCCAAAAAGTAATGATAATAATAAGTAGTTAAGTTACAATAAATCCAACCTATGAAATTGCTATAATCAAATTATATTTTAAGGATTTTATGAATATTATATATATATATATATATATATATATATATATACATATAAGCATATACTGATAACTATTAGTGAATCATGAATAGGTAACTAGATTTAAGAAGGAAAGATATGTTCACTAATGCAAAAAAAAGCTTTTTACACCGGCTATTTTTTACCTTTTACACCGGTTATTAGTCGGTGTAGATCCAGCAGGTGTAAAAAATGTGTATTTTACATCCGGTGTAAAAAAATACTTTTTACACTGATTATTTAAAACAAAATCGGTGTAAAAGAGTGTTTTTTACACCTATTTTTTATAAAGAACCGGTGTAAAATACTTTTTTACACCTATTTTTTTGAATAACTGGTGTAAATACTTTTTCTACACCTATCTTATTTGAAAAACTAGTGTAAAATACTATTTTTTACACCTATCTTTTTTGAATAACCAGTGTAAAATATTATTTTACACCTTTCTATAAAAACCTAGTGTAAAAGAGTGTTTCTACACCTTACTTCTATAAGCACCCGGTGTAAAAAAAAATTTACACCTTTCTTTTATAAATAACCGATGTAAAAAGTATATTTGTACCTATCCTTTTTTTTAACCGGTGTAAAATATCACGTTTTTGTACCTATACTTTTTTTCAACCGGTGTAAAAATTAGGGTCTTAATACCCCACTACTCATCTAGGATCTTTATTAACTAAAACAATAACAAAAGAATAATCTAAACCAACAAAGCAAAAAATTCAAAACACTACAATATGTAACAGATGAAGTATAAGGAGATATAAGGTTGATTTGGGTGATTAGGCAAGGACCAACGAAAAAGGGAGGGGGAACGGTCATCGATTTGAATCCCCTACAAGCACTTCTTAAAAAAAACTAAAAAATTAACATTTTCTGATAAAAAAATACAAATGAACTACAATCAGCAAAGAGAAAAACAAGCACAAGAAGGAATTACGAAATCATTTGACACTATCATTTTGCCTAAGAAAAACAAAAAACAAACAAGCATTCCTCTCTTCATTTCCCAATCTGCATGAAATAAAATTATCTTGAATAAGTCAAAGACTGTGGAATCCAAATAAGTCAAACGAGTTTCTTGAAATTAATCATATACACATTACAAAACAGTCATGCTCCTCACCGCACCATAATAACCGAGAATCAAAAGTAGAAAAAGAGACATGCGAATTAAACCATCAAAATGATCAAAAAATAATGGAGAAGTCAAGAAACAAATAAGATTTCTTAAAAAAACAAAAACAGAAAAACAAAACAAGACTAATAAACAACACATACAATAGATTAAAACAAAAGCTGAAACAAAAAAATGGTGGAATTCACAGGAACTGATGGATCTAAAGGTGAAGAGCGAGATTATGAAAATGGTCTAACCTAAAAGTGGTTTCTACAAAAGTTGTATGCATGAATACTTATTTCATGGTCTTCAAGGATACAAAAAGGGAAGAAAAAAAAGAAGTTGAAATAGAAAGTGTGAGAGTGAGAGTGAGAAGAGAGAGCTTTCTATGACAACAATGGAAAGAAAATGTGAAAAAGATGAAAATCTAAAACCTGATTTGCCACCGAAGTGTCGCCAAGGACCATATGTGTACTTTCTTCCTCATTGTATGTTTCCATATACTGCTTTCTCTATACCAAATTTTCACTTCAAAAATCCCTAAGACGTAAAAATGAAAAGAGGATCGGAATATATTCCTACTCACAGTGCCACAAAGACGAGCTGCTGCTATAATAAGGATAAACGAAGAACATCAACCATTACCACTTCAAGATAGGGAGAAGGAAGAGAAAGCTTCGAACAAGGGCTTCGACGGAGCTTCCAAAAGAGAAAGCTTCAAGGGAGTAGACCGCACAGTGAGGGTTAAGAGAAAGCTTTGAAGAGAAGATGGAAAATGGTACAATAGAGAATAGATAAAAGAGGGAAAACATGGGCGTTTCTAATTCAATATAGAATCCTACTTTTTAGTTTCTACCGGTTATAAAACAAAGTAAGTGTAAATTATGTAAATCCTCACCGGTTACATATATAAACCAGTGTAAATATTATTTTTTACACCGGATATATAAAATAACAGTGTAAATTAACTAAATATTTACAAAATTGCCACCGCATTAATTTTTACACTGGTTCCAACTACAACTGGTGTAAAATCGCAGGTGTAAAATACCTATTTTCCACTAGTGGTTAATAAGAGTGACTAGAAGAATATTTTAGGTTAACCAAATTACACCAAATAAAATATAAATATGCTTTATCTATTTTATAAAAGTGTATCGACTATATAGATATGCATGTCTGATTGATTAGTATGATGCTTGAATGTGTGTATATATTCTAATTAAGAATGTTGTTTGAATAAAAGTACTATGTGTTTGACTGAACTATGTGAATTTACGTGCAGGTATGTATATGTTGATTGATTTTTCTTGATTAGCTTATATGAATTATTTGTTGGTTGTGATATACATGCTAGTGTGAAGTTATAAGTATGATGAATTAAAACGAGCACGATGAGATGTATATTTGATGAATGTGTTCATTGGATGAGTGATATGTGCTTGATCAATTAATGTGTATGATTATATGGTTTATATATTTTGATTGGTGTAAAGAGTGATATGAGTTTGGTGAAACATATGATGAAAAAATGAATCTTGTACGATGCATTAATAAAATGTTAGGTAAAGAATAAAAGCAAGAATATGTCTCGGTAAGGATCCTGATATGACATGAAAATAGAACAAAGGTGAAATATGAATGAATCTGATGAGATGATGATGTGCTGAGACGCAAGTTCATACCTGAGAAATAATGAATATGTATACTCAACTTCCCTTTCATTCTTAATTATCAGAGGCGATTTATTACAATGAGCATTAAAGAGAAATAATGGCAATAACTAAAGATAGTGTTGGTAAATGAATTGGACGGTTAGCCAACAATTAGTAGGAACTAAGTATACACCTACACAGCCAAAACAACCCATACCCTTAGAATAGTTCTACCTAACATTGATAAGATTATACCATAATTGAATTAGGGTAAATCCTTGGCTAGTCTCATTTTCTCTAAAGGATGGTTCGAAGAGATTTAAAGAATGCTATGAAATAAACTTGATGTTAAGAATGAAAGTGGCTGTTAAGGGGACCCTACCAATGACGAACATGATGGAAAATGAAAGAATATGAATAAGACATGCATCATTTGTATATGACATGTAGAAACTAGAACACACACCGTGGGTACGCTGGAGGATATTCACGGTCGGTCTTTGAGGAGAACCTTGAGAGTACAACCAGGACGAAAACCCAATGGCATCAGAGTCGTGGCTGAGCCGGGTGAGATGATGCAAGCCTGGTGTACTTTGACTAAATGACGGGATGTACTATGACCATGGAGAGCCAAGCCCCCTTTTGATATGAAACGGATCCCCAATAATGAGCAGGACCTGAGAGTCCTTAATAGCCTATAATATGAGGGACTTGGTGAGCTCTGGTCACTTTAGTACAGAAACATTGTGTTCAGGGGCAGCCTGAACAGGACCAATTTTGATGAGTATAATAAGAAGATGGATGAGACGGTTTTATGCCCACATACATCATGATGGCTAAGAAAAGATTAATTGAATGAAATGGAACCTATGCATGGCATTATATTCTCTGATTGAGTTTGTGTTTGATTATGACTATTGATTATTATATTACTGATAATGTTTTATTGAGGAATTGGTGTTAAAAATTTAGAACATAATTAGTGGTGAGGGGGAGAGTAGGAAGTTGTATATTCATGGATGATAGAGAGGTTGAGTAATGATAGATAACTTAGAGTGGATTCATTAGGGACCCTTGTTATGAATGTTAGAAATAAAAATTTTATATGCTTGTACTGTGTGGGAGGGACGTTAGAAATTACATCTCTTTGATTGTTGTAAAGGAATATACTCTCCCTTACAACTTTTTACAGACCTCTGTTATACACTTGACACCCTAGAGATCGGTGTAGACTTCACATCGAGTATCATCTAGACTCTTCTTGGTCCGAAGATGAATAGAATATATGATTTTCTTTTCGTATTTTGTATGGGAGCGTGTGTGCCCCTAATTTTTAGCATGTACAGTATGTTGAATATGACCATGTATTGTATATGATTAAGTTATATATAATGTGTCTATTCCACCAAATTGTCTCATACGAAAAAAAATTTCTACATTTTTCTAAAATCATAACCTCTCAGTTAAATAGAAGGACCTAGTGGAAGAGGTCATTCTAGTTAATCGAGGGTGTTACACAAGATACCTATAATCCACTGTACAGGGTATACATCATTAAAACAAACTATATATAATAAGTCGGCCAAGGCTATACTTCCAAAATGCTATACAACATATACAGGTATATACAAATGCCTCCAACACATGGTGACATCTTACCACTCATCATCACAGTCCAGCCCATTAAAATAGTCACAGAAATAAGGGTGAGCATCATATATGTTAAATGACAGTTATTGAATCAGATCAACCTATCTAATTCTAAATCACACATCATATCATAACTCAACACATAAAGCACTGTTATTCAACATAATCATATTCTAATAGATTCTCAATATCAATCAGATTCCTGGATATCTCAACTATGTTATTCTCAATAACACATACCAATGCATACATAAATACATTCACACGGATCCGATGCGCATAATACAATATAGTGTTGCAAAACAAGGCTCTCAGCCATATCATATTCAGCTCTCAGTTGATCCGATCGTTTTACTAGTACCAAATTGTTTGTCCTCTCACGCAACACAATCACTCTAAACAACAACGACAGTGTTACGGGCTAGCCCTAAGTCCCACTCAATAGGCTTGTCTTGAGTCCCACTCAAGGTCTTTTGTGGAATCCTCAAAACCACACAACATAGAAATCTCATTTCATATGCATATATCATCTATAAGCATCCCATGCTATATATCATTATTTATTTAATCATCCACTTGCATCTCATGCAATATTTCAATACACCAATTCAATTATCCTACTACATCTCATGCATAGGAAATTTATTCAATCAATTTATCACATCTCATGTAATATACCAACATCAATCCAATCACTACTAGCATCTCATGCAATTTAAAAAAATCATTATGGATGGAAGCCATCGCAACAAATAATATCTCTCAGATATCACATAAAATAGGGTATTTCACTATTATTTCATAATTACACATCAAACTATCATATTTCACAATCATACAACTTATAACACATCAATATACCCAAACCCATCCATAAACCATACATTTACAATATAATAGCTCCCCCTACCTGGAATAGACGATTCTAGAAGCTCAAAAAGTTATCCATACGCTATCCGATCACCAACAAGCAATTTAAAAATCCCTAAAACATCAATATTTAATTTTTAATGACTCGTACGTTATCGGAATCACATTCCGACGCTAAAACAACTCATTTACAATTCTTTTGCCTATTAACGACTTACTAACTTAAGTCGTTGACTCTGAAACTATATTCCAGACGAACCCTAACGCTTCCCCTAGCCCCAATAATGCTTCAAGATGGTTTCTAAACAACACCTAGCCACGAAAATAACGTAAGTAGTCCAAATTCATGGATGAAACCAATTATCAAGTAATGGATACTTCAAACTCACCAATAACGAAAAGAACTCAAGACCCCAAGGCACACCATGCTGGCCATGCTCAAACAAAGCTCCAAAATGCCTTTAATTCAAGAAGATGGAAGAATTAGGAGGCGGGTTTCACGAATTGCTCATGGGCTAAAGTGGGTTCACACATACCTCTATGGGTCAAGAAATTGGAGCCTCCCTAGCCTCCCATGGATGCCACACGAAGAAGGACGAGATAGAGTGAAGTTTGCCTTAATTTGGTGAAGATTAAGCAAGAGAGGAGGTGGATGGAAGTGAAGCCGCAGAGGAGAAAATGAAAGTGGCCCAGGCTTCTCTTTTCTCTACATTCGCGTGAGTGAAGGAGAGAGAGGAGTTGGAATTAGAATGTTTAAGTGATGAGGGCATAAGGGTAATTTCCTCCTCTTTAATTAACTAATATTAACAACCCCTTTCTAACTCCTAATTAATATAAATTGCAACTAATCTAGATTAGGATGTTACAAAAATAATTTTTTTAAAATAAAAATAAATTAGTTAGTTAGTTTTTTATTTTTAAAACACATTTTTCAAAATTAATAGTAGATAACAACTTATCAAATCAATTTTTTTAAAATAGAAAAAAATTAGTTTATTTATTTTTTTATTTTTAAAATCTATTTTTCAAAATTAATAACTAGATAAAAACTTATCAAATCAATTTTTTAAAATAAAATAATAATGATTATAATATTAATGATTTTGATTGTGATGATAATTAATGTTTTAATTTGATTTAAAAATTATTTTTATTGTGAATTTGAAAAGTAAAATAAATGGGACCATATTTTATGAGACGCTGACATGTGTCAAATATTGAAATTTAATTAATAAGAACAAATATTTATTAGGAATAGGTAAAGATTAAAAAATATGAAATATAAGGTGAACATTTACGAATGGGTGGTAATTCATATTTTATCTCTTTCTACAAATGAACTTCTAAATATAAATTTTCAAAAGTTTTTATAATCTTTTAACTATTTATAATAAAATAAAGACAATATTTCATTTTTAAATAAATTTTGATTTTTAATCAAATACAAAATTTAGTTAAATAAATATAATTTTAATGCTATGTATGACTAATTTTACACACAATTTCCCGTGTTTAAAAGTATCAAAATAGTTAATTAATTAGACATTAATTTTAAATCTAAAAATTACATTAACCAATGATTCTACTTTTTTGTTTTTAATCAAATATATAACTATAGAAACTAATGATATAAAGTATAGTATTTAAATTATATTATGTTTTAACTTTTAATTAAATATGGATTTTTAAATACAAATAAAATAAATTAAAACTCTACATTTTATACTTTTTTCTTTTTTTCTCATAACCATCTTATACTTTACCTTAATTAATTTTTGTTATTGTAATACTTTGTGAATTCTAAATTTTACAAATAATATTTTTGTACTATTTATCTCATTATTATCATAATTTCATTTTACAAATTTTGTTGAGATTACCCATGAGGTTTCTCTTGCGTTCCAAAATCGTGTGTAGGGAATGATATCGTTTGATTTTAGATCCACAATTTGGGATTTCTCATTTCGAAGAAGTTGCTAAACCCACCCATCGAGTCCTTTTCAGGTTAAGTCATTTTTATATGGAATTCAAAGACGTAGATGCTTCTCTCAACGACCCTTCTTCTGTAGTCTGCCTCTATATTCCACCACCCGCACATAACATGGCATGTCGAAGGATTCAATATTTCTACGAGAAGGATAGCTATGAAATTATGGGTTCATGCAGAGGGCTTTAACTCTTTATAATAAATACGAGAAACAAGGGAGCTTCCTACTGGTAGATTTTCGCCTAGGGCTACAGTTCTTTTGTAGAGTTTAAAAATAAATAGTTAAAAGATTATAATTTTTTTTTGAAAACTTATATTTAGAAGTTTATTTGTAAAAAGAAATAAAATATAAAATACCACCACTATGTAAATGTTCACCTTATATTTTATATTTTTTAATCTTTATCTATTTCCAATAAATATTTGTAAGTAATTACATTTTAATATTTGACACATATCAGCGTCTCATGAAGTGTGGTCCCATTTATTTTACATTTCAAATTCACAATAAAAATAATTTTCAAATCAAATTAAAATATCAATTATCATCACAATCAAAATTATTAATATTATTATCATTATTATTTTTACATTTCAATCATTCTCAACATTGTTTATATATTTTTTTTCTAATTTTATTACCTTAAAATTAATATATTGTTTTATATTTAAATTAAAACATACCACAATGCATTTCTCTTTAACATTAGTTTATTTTTAGATATAGTTAATTATTTTATATATTTTTTTTGAAAGAATGAGGGATAAATAACCCCCGAAAAATTAACTACAAAATATTCAGATGGTAACCCATAGATACTATTTATGATGATATATTTAAATTACTATAGTACACAAATTAAGTAGATGAACCTCAGGTTTAGGATTAAGATGTTTATACATTAAGGATTACTTTTAATATTAGAAAAGCTTACTATATTAAATCGATTTAATATTAGGTGATTGCTTTTCTTTTTCCCAAACAAGGGTTGCACTAGAAGGAAAACATTTTACAAATTGTAACATTTTGAGCAAGAGTGTAACACCACACGCAGCTATCCCCTATCCTGCTATTGTTTCGTCATTATTCAAAGCAGTAAAAGGTCTACATACATTGTAGTACGTAAATTAATCCTACCAAGTGAAAGGGGTACCACGGAACTTCTCAATACTCAATGCAACGGTATTATGATAAACAATTGGAGTTGCTTAATTAGGATGATATAAACCTATCAAGGTTTTCAGATAGTCCCGTTTAAGTCCCATAGAATTGATTCAAAAGTTAAACCGTAAATTTTTATTAAAACAATAAAAAAATTAAACTTAAAACAATAAAATATCGTAATAACTAATACAAGTTAGAATATTACAAAATTTTAAACGGGAGCAAAAAATATTAAGGTCAATAGAGGGCCCAGCAAATAACATATACAATACAACAAAAGAAGTAGAAAATAAAGGATGGGAATTCTTAGATGTTACCCAAAAATAGAAGGCAACAAATAACAAGGAATTCCAAACATTGAGGCAACAAAAGCAGTGCTATATTTACAAAGAAAAGCGAAGATCCCGTGTGCTATTGGTTCCCAATTTCATATATACACTCATTCTTCTCTCTCTCCCCTTCCCTCAAATTCCAACAATCTTTCTTCTCCAATAATCAATCAAAGTCTTTTCCCTCTATCCTTCGTTAACATGCACGCTGAATGATAAAGCAACATTAACTAAGGAATTAATTATTAATTAATCACCCACCAAATCATTCATTAATTATAACAGCAGCAATGTTCGGCGGCGAAAAGAACGCATCACGTCCTCAGTTCATGCAATCGGAGCCGAGGATGTCCACCACCGAGGCCCTAACCGACGACGAATGCACCATGCGGAGCAGCAGCGCCGCATCGCCAATGAGCCCCTACTTTCACGAGCACGGACGGCTAAGCGGCGAAGGATCGCCGATGATGATGTCGCCGTGGAACCAAACCTCAAACTCACCATTTGCCAAACTCAATTGGTCCCAATCTCAATGCGACGATTCCGTTCCCTACGCTCTCGTCGGTTCCTTGGTCCGCGAGGAGGGGCACATCTACTCCCTCGCCGCCTCCGGCGACCTATTGTACACCGGCTCCGACAGCAAGAACATTCGCGTGTGGAAGAATCTGCAAGAGTATTGCGGATTCAAATCCAACAGCGGATTAGTGAAAGCTATAATAATCTCCGGCCAGAGAATCTTCACCGGTCACCAAGACGGTAAAATCCGCGTCTGGAAAGTTTCACCTAAAAATCCTAGCGTTCACAAACGCGCCGGAACTTTGCCGACGCTGAAGGACATTTTCAAGAGCTCCATTAAGCCGAGCAATTACGTCGAGGTTCGGAGGCACAAAACGGCGTTATGGATAAAGCATTCCGACGCCGTTTCATGCCTGAGCCTCTCGGATTGCAAGAATTACCTTTATTCAGCTTCTTGGGACAGGACGATTAAGGTGTGGAAGATCGCTGATTCGAAGTGCCTGGAGTCGATCCACGCGCACGACGACGCGGTGAACGCGGTGGTGTGCGGTGGCGAGGGCGTGATGTTCTCCGGCTCGGCGGACGGGACGGTGAAGGTGTGGAAAAGGGAGGCGCGTGGGAAGGGGACGAAGCACGCGGCGCTGAAGACGCTCCTGAAGCAAGAGTGCGCGGTGACGGCGCTGGCCGTGAACGCGACCCGAACGATACTGTACTGCGGCGCTTCGGACGGTATGGTGAATTTTTGGGAGCGCGAAAAGAATTTGGCGCACGGTGGGGTTCTGAAGGGGCACAAGCTGGCGGTGTTGTGTCTTGAGGCGGCGGGGACGTTGGTGTTCAGTGGTTCCGCTGATAAGACCATATGCGTGTGGAAGAGGGATGGGGTGATTCACACGTGTATCTCTGTTTTAACGGGGCATGACGGTCCCGTTAAGTGTTTTGCCGTTGAGGAGGATCGTGAAGCCGTTGCGAGAGGGGACGCACGCTGGATTTTGTACAGTGGAAGTTTAGATAAGTCCGTTAAAGTTTGGAATGTTTCAGAGGCTAATAATAATCAGCCCAACAGTTTGGCTTCTTCTGATGTTGAATCCGACGGGAGTTATTCTTCGGGCCGGGTCGGATTCAACCGAAAAAAGTAATTCCCATCTGGTCTATTCGACCCAACCTACCCGGCTCATGATGATTATAACAGTTGAGGTTGTGGTTTCTTGGTGTGTGTTGGTTGTTGTTGACTTTGATTGGTGGATTCTGCGAAGATTGTTGGGACTGGCATGCTTGCGTATATGGTTGAAGAAGATCTTTATTAATTAATTAACTTACTATTATATTTGTGTAAGAGTGGATGGTTTTTGAGTTAGTTAAAGAAAAACAACACGTCTATTTTTGGGGCCTGGCCTGGGTCTGCGTGATGACCTTAATTCAATTTTCTTCCATTGTTATTCCCATGTCATGAATTAATATTACCCCACTTTCATTTATTTAATTGTTCTTTTTACTATTGTATGTTCTTTTTACTCCACTTAACTGCCTCCGATCATGAATTCATCAAACCGACCGAAAGTCACCGTCCAGATATAAGTTGAGTGAAGAAATCAACGTATGCCAACTTACAAATCTTTCCAGCTTCTTATACACTATCAGAAACCATTATTTTGTGCATAACATCGTGTTCTCGGAAATAAACTTGCAATTGATCGAGATGAATTACCAACTGAATTCATGTCTAAACCCCCTTCCAGCACTCTCAGGATCTACAATTTCGTTCCAAGAGAAACTTTCTCAATATATTGTATTTCTAATCATAAAGCAATCAACTTTTATTAAACAACCAAAGCATATTAGACCTTTGACATTGGGGGTCTGGCATCAGGATCCAGGCGTAGACATAACGAAGCAGCTCGTGCCATGGCTAGCAATTGAAGATTAAACTCCAATGATGCCTCAGAATGCATCAAATAAAGAAACATACCCTGAAGTTCCCATGAGGCGATCTTCAGTAATTATATTTCCATTCTGAGTGTCATCTAGCAAGCTCAAAATAAGCCACCTAAATGAATGGTGAAGATTATATTAAACAATCGTTATTCTTTTTATTTAATCTATGATGCATTATCGTTTAAATATAACACAATTGCAAAATAAATTAGAGTCATCTTATACATTATCAATAGTCATATAGAATCTTTGATTTTTATAAAAGTACTTTGAAAATCATGCTGCTACACGGCTAGATATTTAGGGTTTTATCATATCTACTACAGAAATTAAACCAAAAAAAAGAAACATCAAATTTATTCATGGCTGAAAATGAGAAACAAGAGACTTTAAAATTTAAATAGTTCAAACTAAGGCAATTAAAAGAGAGCCCAACAACAAAGGCAACTATTGGGATACAAAAATATCTTCTTTTTTTTTTTTTTTACTTCAATCAGTTAGGAATATATCTTATCCTTTTATTTAAGAGGTTAAAAGAAAATAAAGAAGAATGATATATGAAACATATTTGTTTCCTCCTAAAGATTATATGATTTAAATATATTGATCTAGAAATGTTGTACTTTTTCTATTTTATTGGTATCTTTCTTATAAGATTTTTTCTAATAAAACGTTATCGAGACACATTTTAAAATCATGGACACCTAACCGAAATATTATAAATATTATATATGAATATCTAAAGTAGTCTAAAACTTTAATAAAGGCCTAATTTTAGGCCCGTTTTATATGTATAAATAAAGATAATTATAATGTTGAATACACGAATAATATTGATTTCTCATATTTTCACTATTCTCTCCTTACATTCTCTTTAGTCTCATTCTCTTTTATCTTTTTGTTATGTTCATAATATTTACTATGCTACTATTTCTTAGGAAATAATAAAATCTACATGTAATTTTTTAAATCAAGAATATTTTATTTTAACTTATTCATAAATTTACCTATAAAGTAAAATGTGTTACTATCCAATTTATTTATTACTAGTTATAAGATTCAAATAACTTGATTCTTAAGTAAAAATAAGATTTAAACACAAATGATTGAGTATGATAACTTAATTTTAATTTAATTCTTTAAAATTTAAAGATTTAAAAAATTTATCAAACATAACTTGATCTCGCAAAAACATGACTTAAACCATGAGCTTATGTATAGTACTATTTTTTCATCCTACTTGATTCCTACGAAAAAATGACTTAAACCATGATGATAAATTGTAATAATATTTTTTAAATTTGATTAATGTTAATTTTAGGATTTAAAATATTTATTAAAATGTCACAATTAATTTTGTTAAACAAATTTATTATAATCAATAATTCTAATCAATAATATCGTTATCTATTATTTAATATTTCATAAATTAATTTTATTTCAAGAGAATTTATATAATTTATTAAAAAATAAATGTTGACTATTACGATGATGTATCTATAAATATTTGATTTTTCTAAAATTTTATAACATAATTCAACGGTTGAATTGATTTAATTCTTATACTTGATTAAAAGTTACAAAACATAATAAATTTTAAAAACTAGTGAACTCATCTCTCCTTATATATATATATATATATATATATATATATATATATATATATATAATCCTAATCTATGCATGTAAATCGGCTGCTAATTATAATTATTTTATTTTAATCAATAGTTTTGAGTGTAAGTCTCTTTCTTCAAATTTGTCATTCAGAATAATTCTCTTAATCTTATATAAAGTTCTATTTCGTATGATTTGTTAGAATAGTTTATAGTTTTTTAAAGCAGTTTATTAAATTAATAAATTATTTTAAATTATGGTAAGATATAATATAATAATTACGTGAGAGGGTGAAAGTTGTTGTTTTAAAAAAAACATAAAGATAAAAATAATAACTAACGAATTTATAATTTTTAAAAAAATACAAAAGTCACCTTAAGTGGTTTTTCAAAAGCTGTGAATTTATAATTTTTCAAATGTTCTAAGTTACTCTTATTTTGTGTTAACCAAATAATTTTACGAAGGGATACTATATCAAGATAATATACATCAAACACAATATAATTTTCTTAAATTAAGTTATTGTTAATTCTTAGGTAAAATTTCAAGTTAAAACTTCATTAGAAGAGTTAACACCATTATAATATAGATATTTTTAGTTCGAACATGAATGCCTATAGTAGAGAATATTGTTAAAAAAATCAAGTTTATATATTCATTTAGAATAATAACTCTTTCATTAATTGATTACACTAAAAAAATTGTCATTTACTAACAAATTTTTTTTTGGAAGTTGTCAGAAAAGTTTTTGTTGTTATATCTTTTAACCAACAATTAAATAAAGTGTTAGTATAGGTCATTTAGATTTATACTGATAAATAATTTTGTTAGTATAAAGTTGAGTTATATTAATATTACATTAAATATCAATATAATATATTTTATTGTTAGTAAAAATTTAAAATATCTTTATTGACACTATGTTTTTTTTTATATTCAAGAGTTATACCAACAAATATTTTTCTCACAATTTTTAAATTTTATGTTGGTAAGTGATATTTGTTTTATAAAATTATTAATGTCTAACAAATAAAAGATAAATTTGTTAGATTATATTAGAGTGTTCATCATATGGGCAATTCAAATTTATCTCCTCTCCCTTTTATTTAATATAGTTATTAGAACAACCTATGTAACAACACACTTCTATAATATTATCCTATTTATCTTTAAAATTAAAATCTATATTTATAAACAAATCAAATACTTAATCATAAAATTTATCTGAGTTCTCTAAATTTATCTGACAATCCGTGTATAAGGTTTCACATTACACACCGTGGGTCTTATATTCCCTCGTATATCTTCATCATAATTAAAAGAGAGCCCAACAAGGGCAACTATTAGGATACGGAAATATCTTCTTCTTCTTTTTTACTTCAACCAGTTAGGAATTTAATTAGCATATATTTTATCTCTTTATTTAAGAGATTATCTTTATCTCTTCAATTTCAATTCTAGAAAGTTATCATTATCACTTTATTTTCAATTCTAGAAAGTTATCATTATCCCTTTATTTAGGAGATTATCTCTATCTTTTCAATTTCAATTCTAGAAAGTTATCTTTATCCCTTTATTTAGGATATTATCTCTATCTTTTCAATTTTAGAAAATTATCTTTATCCCTTTAGGAAATTATCGTTATCTACATGGAAGTTTAATAAAATCTAGTATTATAGAAGGCTAGTATAGGGAACAAATTTGTTCATCAAGGCAAATTAGCGCCCATATGGGAAGGTCCCTATCGTGTTTCTGAGGTCGCCAACAAGGGGTCATACCGGCTTGAAAATCTCGATGGCACGTCAATTCGTAACAAGTGGAATACCCAGAATCTATGAGTGTATTACAACTAGTTGGGGAATAGGCATGTACTCTTTTTCCTAACTTGAGGTTTTTCCCATTGAGTTTTTCTTAAGAAGGTTCTAACAAGACATGTCCCAACTTAGCTTCCCTTGTACAAGTATCATTAAAGAAATTTCTTATCAAGTATTGTCTTATCTTTATTCTCACTTGTATGTCTTACTTGGCCTTACGAATGATGGGAAAATAGCCCCGATAAGCGGCGAGGATTGGTCCTTATGTAAGGCCATACCGGACCCCCAACGAGAGGCACCCCAATTACCCATTTCTGTAATTGGTTGCTAGGCCCCAATGAGTGGCAAGGTTGGGTCTTTCTTAAAGGACCACAGCGGACCCAGACAAGCGGTGCAAGCAAGACTTAGTCTCAATTACCATTTCTGTAATTAACGACACCCAATTACCCATTTTGTAATTGGTTGCTTGGCCCTAATGGGTGGCAAGGTTGGGTCTTTCTTAAAGGGCCACATCGGACCCCGACGAGCGGTGCACGCAAGACTTAGTCTCAATTACCCATTCTATAATTGACGACATAGCCCTATGAGAGGCTCCTTAATTACCCATTCTATAATTGGTTATTTGGCCCCAATGAGTGGCGAGGTTGGGTCTTTCCTAAAGGACCACACCGGACCTCGACGAGCGGTACAAGTAAGACGTAGTCTCAATTACCCATTCTGTAATTGATGACATAACCCCACAAGAGACACCCCGATTACCTATTCTATAATTGGCTACTTTGCGATAACGAGTAACAAGGATTGAATCTTTTTCAAGATCATCCCAGATCTAGTAAACAGTGTGAACAACAGCTAAACCTACGAAGCAGGGAAATGTAGGCCTCGGATAAGTTTGTAAGATGATCGAAGAGCTGTCCAAAAGACTTGAGACTTCATCAGATCAAACCACAAAGTGTAAAGACATGCATAAACACGCGAAATTGCATTTTTTATAAAAAAATGTAAGATTAAATGAAAGATAATCTATGCCAGAGCCTATCTCGGCACAAGGCTTAATTGATTCAAATACCGAAGCTGATCCCAGAGCACAGCAAATGAAAAGAAGTTGAAAATCTTAAGCTAGGGGATCATCTTCTCCCTTATGTTCATCATTGGGAGTCACTATAGGCTCTTTGGCGGCCTCAATTTGTGCTGGCTCTTCGGTCTCTCCATCGCTGTCATTTTCTTTTTCCGCTTCTTCATAGGGGACACTGGCTTAGGCACGAGGCTTTGTCCTTCAGGAAGAGGAGCCAACTCGTAGAGAGCATCCATCGGCTTCTCATACTAGCTGTCAGCCACAGAGAACAACCTACCATCGTGGGAGTCATAGAAGGGGTTAATGCCCCTCAAATTGAGCTCCACTTCGAAGTTACGATATTGAACTAGATGAACCGCCCCACTGAAAGACTCATGCACCAGAGAAGTACAGATATTCAAAGACTCGTTGTACTTAGCCACCATGCCTGCCAAGTCACCCATTAGTTGTTGATTTTGTTTCTTGAGTGCACGGGCCTCAAAGTTATCCTTCTCTAGTTTGGCTATCTGATCATTTAATTCCTTTCTCTGGGCGGCCCATTCATCCACCTGCTAGGCATGGTTGTCTTTATAGAGCTTTAAACCTACAACCAGCTTGAAGGCCCTTTCTTTTTCCCTCTAAGCTTCCTCCTACAGCTTGGAGTACTCTTCTTTCACCTTGGAGTTTTCTTCCTTTATCTTACGCAGCTTAACCGTGAGGCCGGATATTTCCACGAGACGTTTACCCCTTATCTCCCACTCTATTTTTAAGCATTCCTCAATACGCTTAACTTTAGCTTTGTCATTGAAGGAAGCATCTTTCAGCCTCTCAACCTCACCAGACAGTTTATCAACTTCAACTATACTATCAACTGCTGTGCTGAGGGAGTTGATGACGCTGGAGACCTCCGCCAATTGCCACCTCGCAGTGTTAGACCCCAATTTCCTGGGCCCGAATCTCAATTAAATTAACATAATTAAATCAATAAAATGTGAATAAATTTTTAGCGTTTAAAAGTTCAAACTCCCAATATTTAAATAAAGACCTGAACCATAGAAAACCAAAGACTGAGATTAAATATTTTTATAAATTGAATCGATAAATTATTCGCCCTAGTGTGAGTACAAGATAAATGAGTTTATAGCGGAAAAGAATATGTATACCAGGCATACGCCTAGTCCCATATATGAAGATATGAGAAGGGGTTCAAAAATAAGGAAATAAAGAAGAAAATAGAATCCTGACCAATTCGCTTAAGCAAAGCATCATTAGCTTAAGGGAGGTCAGGAGCATTCGCTTAAGCGAGCTCGGATTCGCCTGAGCAAGAGACAAGATACAATCAGACCCAACAATTTCACTTGGGCAAGCCATATCCACCCTAGCAAAACATTCAAGAACCAATTTCACAATTAATTCGCTTGAGTGAGACACCCTTCGCTTGAGCGAAAACATCACAGAACCATTTCCTCGAGAATTCGCTCGAGCAAGATTTGAGTGAAAGTGAGACAGAATCAATTCTTTAAGAAATCACTCGAGCGTGCCTTTCTCGCTTGAGCGAAAATCACACATAATCAAATCCACAAGAACCCGCTTGAGCGATGTCCTTCTCGCCTGAGCGAAACCACCAGAATTCGCTTGGGCGATCTACTCGCTTGAGTGAAATTGGTCCAGAGACCCAAGCACTGACACAAGGCCCATCTAGCTTGAGCGAGAGTCCACTCGCTTGAGCGAGTTTATCAAAAAGTGCATATTAACATATATAACTCACACAACATGATATGCCAACACTTATTTCATGCAAAATTGACCCAAACCAACACTTGACATACATTTAAACACTTATTTAGGACTTGTTCCAACAAGCCACACATCACAATTTGGACTCTAAATCAATCCATGCATAAAGGAAAATCTAAGGGTATCTTAGCCTAACCAAGCACACCAAATCACAATTTATGTCTGTTTGGCCATAACCAACATTTCACCTAAGTTACATATGCGCAATATGAGTTATAGGTAACCTCTATTTGAGGCACTAATCTTTATTTAGGAATATGACCTATCCACTTCCCAATGTGTATACATTTCAACAACACAAACATGCACACTATACCACATGCATTATTAAAGATCATATCTATTAAAATCATCATTATCCTTCCTGTGGTTATACAAAATCATCACAAATTCACCCTCAATGATCGTAGTGTATCAGCTACCATTCTAGGATTTCAAGTCATCAAATATTTAATAAACATCATACCAATAAGACATTCAAGCTATTTCATGGCTATACAAAATAACACTATTTACATACATTTCCCAATGGGATATACAAAAGGATGTTTACACCAAACATGCCGACCAAGGCAATCATACCAATTCTTCCTTCACACCACCCCATCTCATTAAAAGCTTTTGCTCTATGGCCATACCCTATAACACATAAAGTGAGCATACTTTCTCAATGATGAAAGTCAGATAAATTATGATAACGTAAAAATGAACACAATTCGACATATCCTCCTATTATGGAGTTCAATCAACCAACAAGGCCATATATTTCATTAATTTCCATTGAACACTCATGTTCATGTATAACAAGTTTATTAATAAGGACGCCACCAAGTAAAACCAAATCCTCAATTCACAATATTATCACACTCATTATCAAAATCCACAAGCAATATCAAGTGATTACCACCACAACAATACATACTTAGTTAGTGACCACAATGGGGTCTAATTCTCAATTTACACACTTAATAGGGTATCATTCTCTTGAACACCCCCGACTCATATGTCATGTTCCTATGGCTAATGCATATGTCATATTGTATAATGCATATGCAATAGATCCATATTGAAACATTTTCTCATAACCCATGCGCACATGATTTTTCCAATAATTGCAACCACGCATAGTTGCTTAAGCCTTTATTCCCCGTACGGGTGCTTTTCACAAGATCCCATAAGATCTATATCATCTCCATATATCAAGTGATCGTAACCACTGAGGAGCATTCAAATACAAGTCCCCCCCGTAAGGGTCCTCTTTCTCATAGTCTTGCAAGACCTTTATCATTTCAATACACTTGTGATCACAACCACATATAATCATCCACATTTTAGTTTCCCCCATGCAAGGGTACTCCTTTTTATAGTCCTGCAAGACCTCCTTTGTTTCAATATATTTTGTGATCATAACCATATTCATTTATTCACATATTGGTTTCCCCCATGCAAGGGTACTCCCTTTTATAGTCCCGCAAGACCTTCTTTGTTTCAATATATTTTGTGATCGTAACCACATTTAAATGCTATGTCATGCATGCCATGAATGCAACAATGCATATACTAGCCTTAGCTTCACAAGAATTCCTCGCCTTCTCACTTAGGGGTATAATTCACACTTAACATTATTGTTAGTGGTGTACAATTAATCACAAATTCATCCAAGGCATATCATTCACATCATTCACAGCACAATAGCTAATGATTTATATTAATATCAATCCACACATGGGAATCAAAGAGCATGCCAACAATCATACTTTAAATTCATGCCCATACCAAATGTATCAATCTAAATTCAACCATCAATTTCGGAATCAATCTCAATCGATAGCACACATAGAGGTAGTATATCCATACAAGGAAAAACATGCATATATGCATTGATATATACATTATCAACATAAATTGAATCATGCATTTAGAAAATATACTCTTCTCCTACCTCAAGAGAAGTACTCTTCCGGGTTAGATGGTCTCGCCTTACTAGAGTTATCAAACCTTACATTAAATAATTATAGGACTACATCAATGACTCATTCAACATCATTTTCAATTCTTGTATACAATTAATGCATATACATGAGTCTTATTATATTGCGACTTGCAATAGGTTTCATTTCCTTATTTTCTTAGGTTTTGGGAATTCCTTCCCCTTAACCAAAATTCATTATATTCAAAGGGGTAACAACACAAAATTTAGGTTACCCACACATATCAATTTCACACCCAACTTCCTTAGTGGGTTTTCTCATTAATGGCTTCCAACTACAATTATTTATCATTTACCATTATTAAGGGTCATCACCCATCATTAATAGTTTATCAACCACCTTCATTAGCTATCCCTCTTCATTAATAGCATTCCCCAACATCAATAAATATTCATCCCACTTACATTCTACATTTTCCCTAAAATCAAGGGTTAGAGTTTTATCAAAAACCCAATAACCATCATAAATGCATACAATTTTCCATCATCCACCATGGCATTTTTATGCACCCACTTTAATGCATATAAAAGCTCATATTAATCATACCCCACCTTAGGGTTTGTACATTAAAAGCTCTCATTCAACAACTTATATGTATTAAAGACTCTCCCAACAACAATAGTCCATTATCTAGGGCACAAGCTCAGTAAAAATGGTGAGGAACTTACCTCAACCCAAGAAGAGAGAGTGGATACCAAGAAAGAGAGAGCACAAAATTTAGAGGAATGAGGGGGGAGCTTCAAGCCACCATAATCTCTTTCTTGACCAATGGTGAAAAACAAAAATGGAGAGGAGATGCACAAAACCACTTTCTAAGGTTTAAGAGAGGAAGAAGATGAAAGGAATGAGAATGAAGGAGAAGAGAGCAATGTATTTTTACCTTTGGGAGAGAAATATAACGTGAAAATGAGAGTGAAGAGTGAGGTTTTTAGTTTAAAATTTAACCCATCATTAAAGCTTCTCTGTTTTATAGCAAACGGGATCTCCATTCGGGATCAATACTTTATCTAAAAATTATTCCAAAGATATATTCAGATTCATAATAATATTCTTAACAGCCATGACCAATAGTATCTCAATTAGAGATACTTGGTCTGACACCCAAATTTTATTCGGGTATTAATTTCAGCTTATTAAATTTAAATAATTATGAACAGTCATAATAAATCCCAATTAAATCATTTCTAAACTTTTGGGACATTAATCATTTCATATATAATTATTTACGATTTATTTCTCTCAATTAAATATTCATATAAGATTTGGGATGTTACACGTAGCTTCACAAGCTTTCTTGATAGCAGGAACTTCAAGTATGGGATTGAGCTTATATGAGGAGGAGCAAGCATAGGGCGCATGGGGCCCTTGTAGAGCAGGAAGGGGGCAGGGCAGGAAGAGGATGGAGGAGTGCAGATCTTGTTTATTTGAGAATCTTCAACAATATGTGTTGGTTCAGTTACCGGTTCGTGTTAACCAAGTGACCTCAATTACTCAAGAGGGGGGTGAATTGAGTATAAAAATTTTCCTTGGAATGCTTTTGAAATTGATTCTTTAACAAGTATACTTAATGAAGATGGTAAAGATTAATAGCAAGCAATAACAAGTTATATCCAAGATAAGTTAACAAGCACTTAATAAATAGTAAGTATATTTAATTAAAAGTTAATACAACTTTTTTCAAATAAATTTTACAACCAAGTTATAAACACAATAAATCAAGCAAGCAATTTAAATACACAATTATAAAAGAGTGTAGGAAAGAGAGAATTGCAAACCGATATAACGAGTTCCACCACATCTGTGTACGTCTCACCTTCAAGCAACCCACTTGAAGGATTCCATTATTGGAGATTAGAGATACAAACTTTGAGCAATTACAGCTTCCTAGTGTCCCACACTCAAGAACTCAATTCTCACAAGTATAAGGGAACCCCACCCAATCTCTCAATCTTACAATTTACAAGGTTGAAACCCAACCTAAACTCTAGGAATTTGGTGTTTAAGAAATACAAGAGTAACTCTCCAAATAGAGTGGATACACAAACTAAAGCTCAAAATAATTTTTCTCTCTGACTAACTCTCAAAGGAAATAACCAATTTAATGAAAACAGATAGTAACGAGGAAAGGAAAAAATGAAAGCAAAGAAGAATTTTGCTTGCGTTGTTTCTGTTGTTTCTGCTTCTTCAATTTCCTCTCTATTTATAGGCTTCAAATGCATATGGTGCCGTTGTCAATTAATTCCTTTTGGCGTAATGGAGCGTTACCTAATTTTTGCTTTAGTGGAGCATGTTTCCTGACTTGAAATTTGTAATTGACTCCGTGATTAATGCAAAGCTGTTTCCAATTCAAATTTGAACTATTTCTGCACACTTTAAGTTTCTTGATAATCAGTAGTGTTGTTTCCATGATATGAATCAATTCCCAAAAGTCATGAATTGATTCCTTTGCATTATATGCCTTCAAAACTTTCAATTTTACACAATATGAATCGATTCCCAAGCTTGCCAACACGTGTGAATCGATTCCTAGCCTTTGTGAATCGATTCCAGGCTTGTCCATACGTGTGAATCGATTCCTACAAATGATGAATTGATTCCTTGGCTTAAAATCATGCATGAATCGATTCCTGTGATGGGTGAATCAATTCCCAGCTACTTCCTGCGGCATGAATCGATTCCTACTTTCCATGAATTGATTCTTATACCTGTTGCTTCCATTTTAATGCATTTGTTGACACTTTGTGATCATATTGCTCATGTTCTTGATCCTTTCTCAATTGAAGATTATTTTTCTTTGTTTTTGAGTGAATACCAATATATTTCATTAAATTGATATATTGTTTGATTTCTTTAGATGCTTGAAGACTTTGTTTGTCATAATCAAAAATCTGTTTCAACATATAAATAGAGTTCAGACTAGGAGATCTCTTCCACGACGACATCCACCTTCTTCTTCTTCCAGACTTCAGGATTGTCCACCCCGACATCCTCCATGGTTTTCGGTGTGTCCTCCATGGTTTTCTGTTTCTTGGGCGGCTTGGTCGGAGGCGCTTTCTTGCCCTCAGCATCCCTTTGATTCTTTCTTTTCTTTTTTTCTGATTTCTAGGACCGACATGATCAACTCCTTCCAACAGAGGGACTTCCCCTTCAACCCCAAAGGTGAGAAGGATCGTCTCTGTTTGGGCCTTGACAGTGTTTCTCTTGGGCTGGATGTTGTTCTCAGCCGTGGTTACTTGGGTCTTCGCCAACATGGCCTTCAGAGCATTCATTGCTTCACACTCTTCGATTTGCTCTACATCAAAAGAAAAATGATACATCAATACTGAACATAATGTTCAACATATTACAAGACTATAAAGAGTAAATGAGGAATTTACTTAAACATGTGGCGCGTTGGTTCACCGTCCCCAATAAGCGTTTGCACAAGAACTTCCTATAACGAGTAAAATACTCACGCAGGGCGCTTAGGACCTCAACTGAATAAGGAGACAATTCGTTTTCGTCGGTGAAGTATGCCTTCCTGGTGAGAAGAAAATACTCATGGGTCCATTCGGTTGGGAATTTGAGAATGTCGTCTTTGCTTCTCCAGAAGACTGATTTGTTAGGCTAGACGCGGATCCTCATGAAGTATTTCTTGAAACACCTTTCTTCTACCTTGGCAGGTTCAGTGAAAGCCTCAAAGTTTATAACCTTGGAGTCATACCAGAGGGTAACAAAGCTTAGTCCTCCCTCCTTGTTGGTTCGATGTACCACTTGGAAATAATAGAAGAACATCGCCACAATGGGTGTGAAGTTAAAGTTCTCCCCAAGCACCGCTAGGGCTCGCATCAAGCCCCACCCATTGGGATGAACTTGGGAAGGGGCATACTCCAAGAACCTTAATACACCTATTTCAAACTTCGTTAGGGGAAACCAGACACCAAGCTATGAAAAAAGAAAATCATGTATGTAGATAGACCGGTCATCAGACAAAGGTGGCAGACTCTATCACATGGCCAGGGTGTAAGAACCATGAATCTGTCCTTATACTTTTCCTCAGAGTATACCCTAAAGCTCAGTGTGATCCGCCTCTCATCTTCCCTAGAATGTCTGGATTCCGTCTCTTTTATCTCATCCTCTACCTAGCAGTAGGGATATTTCTCATTGAGTTTGACCCAATTTATAAGATGGGCAATGACATTCACCAGGCCGAGGACGGTGGCAACAATTTGAACTGGCTCTGAACTACCTTCAATAGCCACCGTACGGACGATGTTTGGGAAAACACAAGCGTTATTGTAAGAAGCCACATCGTCATAAAGGTACTTGTCAGCGCTTACCTCACTCTCAGGCGCATTGCTAGCCCTTGAGTTGGAGGAGGATTCAGAGAGAGGTAGCACCACTTGCCGCCTCATCTGGTGAGCCGCACCCCTTTCTGCACGATGTGGCTCGTTTTTAGAAAAAAAATACCACCTGTGACGTCCTACGTCAATTTACATTTATTTCTACCTATTTAATTAATTTCACAATAAATGTTTTCTCTCAATTTATTAATTTAATTATACTTTAATTCAAAATATTTATTTTCACTAAACAAATTCAAAATAATAATTACATGGCATCACAACACTTTAAAACTCAATTAAGCTCAAAGGAAATCAAAATCTGGAATAGGGGTCTGACGCTGCGTGCCAGCCCCACGCGTAGCGCCAGCCCTACCCTGCACACCTCACGCTACGCGTCAGCTTCACGCGTAGCGTGGGCATGACAGTAACAACAACAGGGGCTTATACACATTTTAGGCCAAACGGCCAACTTTTAACATACCTAGTTGGCCCGTTCTAGGTCTGATTACCACGAAATTTCACAGGCCATATGTTTTCCCCATTCCGGAACTGTTGGCTGTCCGTTTGCCAAAATTCTAACATATGCGCAAGTTATGCACGAAATGCAGTTTATACCATCTTGGTGCAAAACCCTTACACCAAACACCCTAAATGGGTTCCAAATGGCCTAAGGCCAATACACACAACTTCTAAATATCCTAAGGAACCTATTGATGCATTCCAGGGGTCCCAAAACCCGCCAGATTCCCAATTCACCTATCCAGTCCTTATATTCATACAATCAACTATATGCATGATTTGCTAAATTAATCCTATCCATCAACCAACATCAATCACATAGCACACACATCAATCATGCATTAATACAACACCTACCCATAACATTCAACATTCACACATCATTGGCTCCGTGCCATAATTCATCGTCATCATCAACAATTTATCACATCACATTACGTATAATCATAACAAGTTCATCACACCTAATTGGTTATCTATTACACGTATAATTTCACATTACGTATATTACATTCATCCATTCATTCTTGGCATCAATCTTCCACTTGGCGCACCTCCGCAACATTAGCATCATCCCTATCACTGGTCACTAAAATGAAACAATAGCAAGGGTGAGTGTTTGGCATATCATAATTAATCTAGGACAAAATAATGAATCTAACGATACCTACAATTCGTATTGCTAATTAACTTCCACCTTCCTGTATTTTTACACATTTATAAATGCATATACATATCATCTATCTCAACCTTTCATCTTTTCTACATAACTTCAAGTCATATACAATTACACTTAAATCCATCACACAAATGGTTTATCATAAGGCATCTAATTTATATAAACATCAACATACATCATCAATTCACATTTCATCATCATACATGAACCATTACTCCACATACGGCGGGAAATGTCACGAAACGTCCACCAAGGTGGACAAATATGGGTACGCATATTCCTAGACAAACCGGTTATAGTAAGACCTACCGAAACATGTATGGGTTCAGGAAAAGGATCTCCTGAGTATTGGGTAGCTATTGTTAAACCTGGCAAAATACTTTATGAAATGGGCGGGGTCTCAGAAAATATAGCGTGAAAAGCTATTTCAATAGCAGCATCCAAAATGCCTATACGAACTCAATTCATTATTTCAGGATAATAAAATAATTAGAACCAAAGGAAAGAGGTCTTCAGGATGAAAAAAAATAGAATTATAAGTTCCTGTTTTTTGAATACAGAATATTAACTGACTCACATGTATTAGACTCTCTAGTATCCGAATACCTAAGGATCAGCCTTCAGCTGGGGGTCCTACTTGACACCCTGTGAACCCTACTTGGTTCACCGAGTCCTGCTTGATTCTCCACCTCAACCACTGGGTCCTACTTTACCACTGGGTAGCTCAACTGGGCACAAAGACCACGGGAGCCAGAAACGAGGGGCTACACATACCGTCGGCCGTCCCACACCACATAATCACATAGTACATCACATCATCATGGCATATCATCAATATACAACATATATAACAATGCCAGAAGCTGACATGTATCATCTCTCAGGCGACCTACTTGCCAAGCCCATCATCATCATAAGCCATGTTATACAATTATATACTCATCATCTCATTTATTCACAACACTTTTATCAAATCATATGCAACAACATCACTAATTATCATGCCACACATCGCTAACATCATTAAACTTCAAAATCTATCAGCTGGTACTTATTCATAAAATTTTACATATTTATTTCCTTACTTTTTCACTCGTACTTATTTAAATTAGTTACTTTCTCATCAAACAACAACTAAACCACATTCAACATACCCATAAAAATTATAACAATTATATTTAATCATCCTACGTCATTCACAATATTTTTATAAATATTTCTAAGCCTTCCAAGGCTACAGTATATTTGAATCCTAATTAATTACGACTCGAACACCCTCTTACCTCGATTCTAAGCTTCCACAATTTGCTCGAGGTGTCGATTGCGTCCTTTGGGTACTTGATTCGTTGCTCCTCTTCCAAATTCGACGCCCGCTTTGCCATTCGTTCGACCAACGCTCGTTCTGGCACCTACGGTTACCGAAACACCAAACCAATTAGTACACTTTTTTCCTTACAATTCCAAACTCACCATTTAAGCTTCCCAATTCCATAAAACACAAAATCAAGGTCCCATCTACCACATGCAAATTCGGATCCAAGAGAGGGAGGGGAAGAAACTAGAGATTAAAGGTCCCAATTGCCTTACCTTGCCTTATAATGCCCAAAGATGCAAGGAATTGAATCTTCAAACAAAATCCAAGCAGAATCGCCTCAGAGGAGAAGAAAATAGAGGAAGAAGAGTTCTGTTCAAACTGTTTTGCATGTCTCTATTTTAAGCTGATCGTGATGCTGATGCTATGCGTCCCACTGACACTACGTGTCAGCTCATTAATTCCTACCTGACGCTACGCGTCCCATCCACGCTACGCGTCAGGGTCCTGATGCCATTTTCCTTAAAATTCTATTTTCCACTTAATTTCTCACATATTATTATAATTTCAACCCCAAATAATACTTTTATTTATTTCTATTTATCTTCTGATATTAAAACATCAAGGATGTTACAGGGATCCTCCGCCTAGATAACTAGAACCAGCACGATTCTTCCTAGAGCGCATGGTGGTGGTGATATGTGAAAAAGAAATGTATTGATAAGGAGGGAAAGTAAGGTTACCTAGGTGAGGTTGGAAGAGAAAAAAAGGGCTCAGAGAACTTCGCTTGAACAAAGATTCAGTAGTCTTTTCACGATTACACTGAGTTCTCTTAGGGTAAAAGGAGGCAAGTAATTTTTCGAATGCTTGAGTCTTCCTTTTATAGTTATGGCAGGGGGTAAGTTGAATGTCAGTTCAGGGTTAAAATGCGTCGTTTTGGATAGCAAATCGCATGTGTTTAATATTTATAAAACACCCGAGCGACCGTTCACCCTGAAGCGCGCTAAAGTTGCATCATTTTGCATTATTTTCAAATCAAATGGGCCGTAACGTTAAGGTTTAAGGCCTAATAGTAAAGCGACGATTGGTTAATGTTCGTTATACGCGACGATCCAGGTTCGTAATTGTTAACTCCTTATGCATTATTAGCAATAAATACTCATCATTGGTAGCATTTTAAGGCTACAGAGTTACAAGCATTTAAAGACTTATTAAAAGACTTAAGCTTTTCGCGCAAAGGCAAGCAATGTCAGAGCCGATATCCACACGTATAAATTGTGACCCTGGTAAAACGTTGTAGGCTATTCGAGCAACTGACCCAGTCCCTCAAACAAGCTAGGGGGCATATGATCTGGTCTAGATACTAGTCTAAAGGCAAGAAGGTAATTTCACCCGTCTTCAACCATATACAGGTGTCACAGGTGAAACCTCAAACTCGCATAACGGTATGAGCTGTTCTCTTTATATCAGAACGTCCAAGTCATTACCATGGCACATCAGAAAGTAACCTTTACGTTCGATAAATAGTACAAGGTACAGTCGTTGGGGGAAAAAATATTCGTTGGAGACGCGAAGATGCCCGTGTCATGTGTCAACGTTTTGCAGAGTCGTACTGACACATGGTACGGAATGTCCCCTAACCCTATAAGGACTCTTATGTTCCTTGCATGCATATAAATACCAAGATTTTCACAACAATGGTACGTTTTCTTCATTCTCTAACTTACGCTCGAGTATTGCTTTCTTATCTGCTTACTGACTTAAGCGTTGGAGTGCCTTTGCAGGTGGCACCACCTTTCACCCCCACAACGCGAAAGCTTGGTATGTTGGATCCCAATGACTCTAAGTCCTCTATCTCCCCACTGGAATAGAGGCCACAGTACAGGATCCACACTGGACCGATGTATAAACATTAAAAGAGACATGAGTATTTATGGCTCGTCCCACACCGAATCCTTGACCCCGATTCAGACCAGTTCAACTCCCTTTGCTGAGATCACATGTCCTAGATATTCCACTTTCTGTCTTCCAAAGCTACATTTCTTGAGATTTAAAGCCAAGCCATTGTCTTGTAGAATCTTCATTGTTAGATCTAAGCATTGTAAATGATCTTACCATGTTTTCATGTAGACCAGAATATCATCAAAGAAAACTATGATGAATTTCCTTAAGTGTTGTCTGAAAATGTCATTCATAAGGTTTTGGAATGTGGCTGGTGCGTTGCACAGTCCAAATGGCAATACCATCCATTCATAATGACCGTTATGCATTTTGAATGCAGTCTTGTGTATATCTTCCTCTGCCATCCTTACTTGGTTGTACCCATTTCTTAGGTCTAGTTTTGAAAAATAACCTGTACAGTTTCTTGTAAAGATTGGGGTTGGTGGATTTGAACTGATTTTTTCCAGTTCAATCTTTGATCCTGATAAAAAGAAACTCAATGCCATTGTCTCCGATACTGCTACACGAGCTATAAGGCATCAAACTTTTCAAGAAATTCATCCAATGAGACTTCTTGTTTTAGTCTTGATAATTCTGCTACTGGATCATCGAATATGGTCTCATCAAAATGATGGCCAACATCTTGAAGTATTTATTGCCATGTTCTCTCTTTGAAGCTTGCTGAGTGCATGTAATGGCGTTGCCATGAAAAGGCTTTACCATCCATAGAGTGTAATAACAACCTTCCCTTTGGATCTTTAGAAGTTCCTTCCAATTCAAAGAATTGTTTTGCTTTTGCCCGCCATTCATGAAAGTTGGAGCCATCAAATATAGGAAATTGCAGTTATGCTCGTTCCAAGACAGAATGCCCAAATTCATATATGACTCAGACCTCTCCTAAGCTAGCAACTTAAGGTCTGATCTCAAGAAACCTATGGCAAAACACCTTCAAAGAATTTTCAACATCTATATCTTTATTCAAGAAGTAATAACGGTTATATCTTTCAAGTCACTATAAATATCAAGGAAGTTTGAACATTCAAGACATAGAGAAATATCTGAGAAGAAAGCTCATCAAGTTATCATTCAATCTTAGTTCAATTTCTTGTAAAAAGACAAAGACCCTCACTTCTCTATAGCTCTGCTTCCTGCAGACTCAGGTCTTGTGTCAAAGATAGTTAGTGTTCAATCTCAAAATTTGTCTATCATTTTTTTACACTAAGTTCCTAGAACTTTTTCATTCTTACTATTTGTATAAGTCTGCTAAGTTACCAGGACTAGTTTTTGTGTTGGGAAACACTTTGGCCTGAAGAGGCTTTTGAAAGATACCTGGGTTAAGCCAGGAGTGGCTTGTTGAAAGAATACTTGGCTTGAGCCAAAAGTGGCTTGTTAAAAGAATACTTGGAGCATGAGTCTAGTGCTGATATTGTAAAGGAGATTTTACAATAGTGGAAATCCTTCAAGTTAGAAAGGACTGGACGTAGCTTCTGTGTTGGAAGTGAACTAGTATAAACTCTTTGTGTTTATTTTCTCCTTTTCTTTATCATTTGATTACTTGTATTTGTTTTTGGTAAGAAATTTCCTCAAAAAGAGTCTAAGACTTATTTAACCCCCCTTATAAGTCTGATTCTGAACCATCATTTTCTTTTTTATTTGATTGAAGAAAAGACTTTACATAGATAACTTTTTAAAAACATGTCCATTTTTTCAACTCTAATTAAAAAAATCTCTTATTTTCTCCCTTCTCCGTTGGGTCTATGTAGGCTCAACCTTCCATCATCCCGGACGTTGGAAGAAAATTAATTTCACTATTGAAAAGACAATAAAGAAGAGTGAGTTTAATGAGGCACATTCAAAATGGATATTATAAATATTACATGAATATCCATCTTATATGAAACATATTTGTTTCCTTATAAAGATGATATGATTTGACTATATTGATCTAGAAAGTGCATTCAAGAATGTTGTACTTTTTCTCTTTCATTAGTATCTTCCCCATGGGATATTTCCTAATAAGGCGTTAACGAGACACATTCTAAAAATCATGGACACCTAAGCGGAATATTATAAATATTAGGCTAAAATACCTTTTCAGCCCTCTTAAAGTCTAGGGTTTATGAAAAAAACCCTAAAAAATTTACCTTAGGCTTTTGGCCTAGGGTTTATGAAATCAATGAATCATTAGCCTTGACCGTTAACTGATGAGGTGGCTATCGTTTGTGCCACCTCATCAGCGACACCTAGTTGACACGAGGTATTTTTTAAATAAAAAATAAAAATTCCACATCATTGTATATATTAATTTTTTTAAAAATAGATAACTTTTAGTGGTTCTAAAATGTAATTGCTGACAATATATGTAAACTCTAATTCCTCACTCAAGTCAACTTGTCAACCTGAATAGATTCAATTGGTTCTTGAGTGAAAAAACAAATCATGCAAACTGACAGAAAATAATTGTATACAAGATACAAGATACATTTATAAACAAATAAAGAATATCTGCCTGAAAACCAATATTATACAAGATACATTCATAAACAGATAACAATGCAGACAAATCAAATCAGATATTGAACAAATTCTATCGTGAAAGGGAGATTTCAAGAAGATAACAAATTCTACTGTGAAAACTGTGTTTTTGCCCCTGAATTAAGATTTTAAATGAGAAATTAGCAGGTACTACTTGTAGAATGGTAGGAAGAAGAATTCCAACAGCGCAAGATCTATGCTCTAGACTAATCCACGAGTCACAACCCTACTGCCATCAAAGTGCTCAACGTTGTAACCTCCCTAATCGACTACATCGACGTCCCGCCGTAGCTGTCTTATCGTCTCTAATTGATACCCTTCTCGACATCGTTGAAGCAATTGTCCTTTCCGCCACCTCTCACCTCCCCTCCAGCGATCACTGTTTCCCTTGCCAAATCCACCTTTTCGCTCGTTTCCACAACTTCGACGTCGTCGCTCACACCATTTCCCAAGGCAACCTTCATCTCATCACCCTCTCCAACCCCTCATTCACTCTCTTCGACATAGTCACCGTTAAGGAAACCCAAAAACCAAAGGTCTAAATCAGTTTTTTAAAGACATCTTTAAACTTGTCCACGACAACAACACCAACGCCCACCCTCCTCGGAACTCTAAACCCTTCTGACAACATCGTCAAAACAGAACTCATTTATCACTAGTGAGAGGGCCTCAATTGGCTCTTCCACCGCGAGAATTCCAACGAGTTACCACCATTTTGGGAGGAGAAAGACGGATATTTTACCAACATTTTGACTGATTTTTAAACCCGCAATAGGCCTTGCGAGTGGCGGTACTCTCGCCAATGCTATGGGGTTGAGAAAGACCTTAACTTTGCTCTCTTTGATTCTACTTGATAAGGAAAATGAATCAGGTTAGGGATTAGGCTTTAGAATAAACACTAAAACGGTGTTCATTTGTTTAACGAAGAGCTTGAATTGGATTTAGAGAGAGAAAGGGAGATTTGGTTAGAGATTTAGAGAGAGAAAATAAGGGGAACAATGAAGGACAAAAGATAAAAAGACACCAATGAGGAGGAATTTTTATTTTTCATTTAAAAAATGCCACATGTCAACTAGGTGTTGTTGATGAGGTGGTACAGATGTTAGCCACCTCATCAGTTAACGGTGAAGGCTAACGATTCCTTGATTTCATAAACCCTAAAATTTTTCAAAGGCCAAAAGCCTAGGGTAAATTTTTGAGGGGTTTTTTCCTAAACCCTGGACTTTAAGAGGGTTGAAAAGGTATTTTAGCCTAAATATTATATATGAATATCTAAAGTAATCTAAAATATTTTAGAAGGGTTATAATAGAGACCCAATTTCAGACCCATTATATATATATAAATAAGGATAATTATAATGTTGAATACACGAATAATATTGACTTCCCATATTCTCACTATTCTCTCGTTATATTCTCTTTAATCTCATTCTCTTTCATCTTTTTGTTATGTTCATAACAATATTTACTATTAGATACTATGATATTATTTCTTAGGAAATAATAAAATCTAGATGAAATTTTATAAATCGGAAATATTTTATTTTAACTTATTCATAAATTTACCTATAAAGTAAAATGTGTTACTATCCAATTTATTTATTACTAGTTGTAAGATTCAAATAACTTGATTCTTAAATAAAAGTAAGATTTAAACATAAATGATAGAGTCTGATAACTTAGTTTTAATTTAATTCTTTAAAATTTAAAGATTTAAAAAATTTATCAAACATAATTTGATTCTTGCAAAAACATGACTTAAAACCATGAGCTTAAGTATAGTATTATTTTTTCATGTATCGTACTTGATTCCTACGAAAAGACAACTTAAATCATGATGATTAACTGTAATAATATTTTTTTGAATTTGATTAATGTTAATTTTAGGATTTAAAATATTTATTAAAATGTCACAATTAATTTTGTTAAACATTTACAATTTATCATAATCAATAATTCTAATCAATAAAATTAAATCTCTACACTAGAAATAAAAACTATGTATAGATTATAGAATACCTAATAGTTGTATCCTTAGCCTACTTCACTAATGTAATATACCTCTAGTGATAACATTGTAAAAAAGAAAAGAGAAACATAAAAAGAAAAGGAAGATGACATAAAAGCTCAGTTTTGGTCGATAATAAAATAAGAAAAAGCATAAAGATAGTTCAATGTCACAAACTATACTGGAAACAGAACCTAAGCCTCGATCAAGGTATCTTATAAAAGAGTCTTACATAACCTTAACAGCTCAAAAGCATAACTAGAAAACCAAGAAAGCTAAACATGTTAGATATGAAAACATATAATTTAAAGTAATTCTTATGAAGTTTATTTATATATGCACTCACTTGTCATCATTTATCATTTTTATGTTGGTATGACACTTGTATTAGTTTCGTATTGAATTCTAGCGGAAAAACTTTAGGATATGTTTGGGAGTTTGTAGAAGAGGGGTGGAACGTTTTAATTAAGGAAGTATGGGAAATGAAAGTGCGCTAAAAATCAAACACCCAAAAACAAAAGAAAAGGCTTTCAATTAGCCACTTGCTTCTTTTCTCTTCCCCTTCAAAAACCAACTTATTAACATACCCTTAATAATATGTATAGATTACTATCTCACAACTTGAAGACTTAATTTGCTATCATGTTTCAGATGTGATAAGTGCTCACCCAGGAACCTACTGCATGACCTCATTTAATTATGTTCTTTAGTTTTGCAACATTTATATCCTGAAGTGTTTTGTAGTTTGTTGAATTCATATAAGAATTGTACTTGATATTTGATACAATGGTGATAGTAATAGTAACAATTTAGGTAATTCGATAATACCAACATATTTGGTTGAATGTCTTGCGTCAACAGAAAATAGAAATAGAAATAAGGAACAAATTTACAAGTTGAAGGCGAAACACCAAACCAAACGGTTTGGAATTATGTAACGTGTAACGCAGTGTATGTACTGCAGCGGTCATCAGAAAAACAAAGAAACCAGGGGATTTTTAATTCCTAAGTTCTAACTGAAAAAATCACTGATCCTATTTCCTTGGCCAAGAAAGAAACACTAAACAGTGTGCAACCAAACATGAATTCACAAAATTAAGCCGCAGAGATCAACTGTATCCTCTATTGCCATTCAACTAAGCTGAGATTTGAGAGGAAGACACCCAAGATGTAACTAACTGCTTTCTTTCACGCTATTCAGATACTTATGAATCATAATTTTGAGATGTTCTATTTCTGGTGCCTACTGGCCCTGCATTTTGAAACTGACAACTAATTTGGGGATTTCCTTTGGAATCCGATATAAAATAGAGCAAAGAGAAATACCACGTGTCAAATGAAATTGTTGCCACAAAGCAACTGACGAGTCAGGAATTGCAAGGCTCCATAAATTCCCGGCAGCTTACAATCCATTAATTATAGTAATATAATTTTATTGAGAAAATGACTTCTTACCACAAAGTGCTCTGCTTGCATGAAGGTTTCTATGAGGGAATAAGAGAGGTCCACGCTTCAAATGGTATTTGATCCTCTAAGGAATAATCAATGTGACAGTGTACGAGAATGGCTAACTGTACCTTTAGGTGGAGTGTTGTAATTCAAACCAGTTAAATGGCCACTTGTATTACCAACTGAATTCATCTCTAAACCCACAGGACGAACTGGATCGCCTCCTTCCAGCACTCTCAGGATCTACAATTTCATTCCAAGGAAATTTTTCACAAAGACTTTCTCAATATATTGTATTTCTAATCATAAAGCAATCAACTTTTATTAAACAACCAAAGCATATTAGACCTTTGACATTGGGGGTCTGGTATCAGGATCCAGGCGTAGACATAACGAAGCAGCTCGTGCCATGGCTTGCAATTGAAGATTAAACTCCAATGATGCCTCAGAATGCAAGCATGAATTGAGAGTACGAACGTTTTGTATGATATGATTTGGCTCTAACATGCGCAGGGGGTGAAACCATTCAGAAAGATACGAGTGTCCAATAAATTGTTCCAACTCGCTTATTCTTCTACCTGTTATTAACTCCAACAAAACAATCCCAAATGCATATACATCTACTTTATACGTAAGGTTTCCAGCGTCAAGATACTCCGGTGCAAGGTACCTGGGTTTATTTAAGGTAATCGTGATTATACTCAAAACTATGATGCCAATCTATTGATGCATCAAATAAAGAAACATACTCTGAAGTTCCTATGACGCGATCTTCAGTATTTATATTCCATTCTGAGTGCCATCTAGCAAGCCCAAAATCAGCCACCTAAATGAATGGTGAAGATTATATTAAACAATTGTTATTCTTTTTATTTGAACTATGATGCATTATCATTTAAATATAACACAATTGCAAAATAAATTAGAGTCATCTGATACATTATCAATAGTCATATAGAATCTTTGATTTTTATAAGTACTTTGAAAATCATGCTGTTAGGCGGCTAGATATTTAGGGTTTTATCACTATCTACTACAGAAATTAAACCTAAAAAAAGGAAACATCAAATTTATTCATGGCTGAAAATGGGAAACAAGAGACTTTAAATTTAAATAGTCCAAACTAAGGCAATTAAAAGAGAGCCCAACAAAGGCAACTATTGGGATACAAAACTATCCTTTTTTTTTTAGTTCAATCAGTTAGGAATTCAATTAGCATATATCTTATTCTGTGTGCTCATGAAAATTCTCATGCAAAAAAGAGAGGAAAGTCTTCTTGTCCCGGAGAATTGAAATGTGACTAAATTCCTTAATTGACAAACCCTAAACCCTAAATCCAATTTGAAAATGAAATATAAATAAAAAGTTAAATGAAATTAACTTAATTTGATAATTGAATTTTGTATCCTAATAGCAACAACACCTGATCAAAGAAAAGAAAGTTTAAAAATTAAAATAAAAGGTCCAATTTAACCATCCATTTTTAATTATTGTATTTTGTTAGAGCCAACTCAATGTATGAGGCTCTTTAAATGATAAAAGTTCTACATTAAGTAATTAAAAAGGATTCAATGTGTTATTTAAGTCACGAGACTCTGTTACCTAATGGATTAATTTTTTTGGTTGTGTTATCCTCATATACTTAAATCCTATCAATTAATGTTTTCACTATAAACTGTGTTAATGAAAAGATCTATTTATTAATATTGAAAAATGAATGGAACCATCAAAAAAGAAAGGACTACTATAAAATTAGTGTCGATAGAATAAAAACCCTGTAAACATCAACCCTTAAAGGAAGTGACAATGATTGAAGGATCATATTAAATTAACAATTATAAAAACTTAATTGATATAGTACTTAAGTTACAAGGCTCTCTCACCTAATAAAATAAACTAGTATTTTAGGTTGGTATTCCTATTTGCCTAAATTCTATCATTAGGAAGGATATGTGTAAGAATTTCTTTTGGGTTAATTATGATAAGGTAATAAATAAATAAAGTGAAAGTGAACTTTTTGGCTGCTAAAATTTAAATGATGCGGAAGAGCTAGTAATTTACCAGAGGTTCAAAGTCATGGGTTAAGAGGATATTTTTGGGTCGAAAGTCTCTGTGCACTATACAACCGACTCTACAATCTTCATGAAGGTAGCGTAAGCCTCGTGCAGCACCAATAGCTATCTTCAGGCGGGAATTCCAATTCAAAGGCATGCTCTCATATCCTGTTAATCAAATAAAGGAATTCCCATTTGATTGTTGGATAGAACATTCAAATGCAAACTACATGGCCCTGAAAGAGAGGGAAAGGATCCTAAGAAAGTAATGGAGATGAAGAAAGTTAGTGAATACCATGTAAATAGAGGTCCAAGGATCCATTGCATATGTACTCATAGATCAATATCCTCGAATTTCCCTCTACACAAAATCCTATCAACAATACAACATTCCTGTGTTGTGCACAACTCAAAACCCGAACTTCCCTGCAGAAATCAAGATCCGTTTCTTGAGAGCCACCAAACTTCAACTGTTTCACAGCAATAACCTGGCCATCCTTGAGTATTCCCTTGTGAACCACACCAAACCCACCTTCAGCCAAGAAGTTCATATGTGAGAACATATCAGTAGCTTCCTCTAGCTCTTTGTAAGAAAACCGTCTAGGAGGCTTTCCAATCTCTGGAGCTTTATTCTGACACTGTGAGCATAAGGGAGGAGGTATAGAGGAAGTCCTGCCCAAAGGGATGGAATTATCTTTAATGCCCGAATGCGCAACATAACTTCTGCCTCGAGCTTGGTTAAGACCAAGTTCAGTTTTCTTCATTTCTTGATCACAGTGTATAAAATTCTCAAGTAAAGTCTTCGAATTTGGAGATTTGGGTCTTCGGATAACACTCTTGTTTTTAGTTTTTTGAAGCTTCTCATCTGTGATGTGGTTTTGAGGAATCCAAAATACAGTCTCATTATTATCATCAGACAAAGATGATGTAGGGCGCGTCCATGAAGGGGGAGGGTGATCCCTTTCCAAATCAAAGTATAATGGTGGCTGGACATTGAAATCTTTTGGTTCGTTGATTGGTCTGTGTGTTCTTTTCTCTGGGTCCTGACCCTCGTACAAAGGGTTTTGTTCATATACTAGGAAAAGAGAAGCGGTGGAGTCAGAACTTGACACTGAATTTACTCCGATGTTTCTTGTGACAGAAGTATCTGCTTCTTCAGGGCTACTCACAGGGGTTGAGTGCTTCAATCTGCGGCCTTTTAGCTTTCCAATTTCTATATCTGGTGAAGAAGTAGCAGAGAAAAATGGAGTTTGAAGTTCATCGGAGCATCCTAAGTTTAGCCTGAGAATTTTTGCCTGTGAACCATTCATCACTACAATGCTACAGTTGAGTTCATCCATGCAGCGCTTTACCTCTTGCTTTAATTTCCTGTTTCACCAACGCAAGGTATTCATTAACAAATACTTCATAATGTGTATAAATTTACCCATTTTTTTAATAAAAAATAAGTTCTTCCCGTGTTTAACTCCCATGTTAACCAGAGATGTACTCAATTAATAGATATATTTTGCATTTGCATGTTAACATCTCCATTCTATGACTATCTTTTATTTTTCATGACTAACTTATATCGATCGATAAGCAAATTTAAAATGAAATTAAAGTATATCTTAGATTTGTTGTGGGATCATCGGCCTTCAATAACATCATGCAATTGGCCAATAATATATAAAGCTCTGAGTCTCTGAAGTATAGCTAATTAGTTGCTGAGAAATAAAACACAATGCAAATTAGGCGTAAAGAATATACGAACATCAAAAGTTACCCATCAACGTGTCAAATGCGCAAGGCTAATTGACATCATCTACGGGAATGCTGCATGCATGGAATAAATCACAATCACCTAGATGAATTAACAGCTGGCTCAGAAAAAAAGAAATACTTTTTCACGGTTAATTACTTGTCCAGTATGACCCAATGGGAGCCACTCCATCTAGCTTCGGCAGCCACAGCGCCATTGGGAGTACCTGTGACCACCTTAATCTTCACCCTCACCTGCACTTATAAAAGCTAGAAAAGGAATCAATTTCAACATATTAATTTTAGTATGCTATACCTAGATATTTAGTACATCAGTTGTTTACGGAATCATAGCATTCCTTTGACAAATTAAAAGAAGTCCAGTCAAGGGATTTGAATAGATAGGATTCTAATAAGATGTTAAAGTATTTGTATTCCTCACATTTTAGAAAAAAGGAAATCTGAATTCGTACTTATATACCAGCAGCTTGAATAATAATTTTTGTTTCTATCTAAATCATGCATAACATATCAGTGAGTAAAACATTTTTAATGTGTTTCTTAGCTGGAAAACTAATAAAACATTTTGATTTTAGTCTAACTAAAATTAGTTATGATAAATTAATAAAAATTTAATCAAAAGTATAACATATAAAATTTAATAAAATGTGTGCTTCAGAGACTTATGATAGAATTTTTAAAAAGGGTCAAATATGTTTATAGTACATGTGTTTTGACCAATTTTTTATTTTGATCCTTTTCTTTTTGTCATTAATTTTGGTTCATTCCCTATTGATGTTGAAATTAATCTCTAAATACACTGGTGAAGAAGAAAATAAAGTTTATTTTGATAAGTAAAAGGTTAAGAAGTAAAATAAGTTTGACAAATTGAATAGAAGGTAAATTAAATAATATTTTTATTGTCAATTGTGTTATATTTTAGGGATAATTTTAACATATTAAAGATCAATTTTAGTTTATTAAATAAAAGAAAGACTAAAACTAATAAAAATTAAAAACTTAAAAAAAAATTAGACGAAACATAAACATACAACTAATATATAGACAATCATGGTTTTTTTTAGTCTAAAGGGAGGAAAGGGGGTTACATAGGATTGAATCCTACTACTCAAATGATCCCAAACATAAAATATGTATGGGTCATAATCTTTTTTTCTTAAAGCCCAAAAATACCTGAAGATAGTCCTACAATGTTAACCACTTGCCGATGACAACTATCCATCAATCAATTGTGTCTGCCTTTGTACAGAAATTTTAATAAATTATATAACACGTAACTGGGTAGAACCAACCAAGTACAAACTGTTCCCTCCTTGGTCAGAGGGGGCCCCACGGTACCCCATCATCCCTTTAATTTAGCATATAATGATTCTCCATTATCCCACCATAAGCGATTATCTCCTTTACCGGACTTGGGCCTGAATTTTCTTTTTTACTTTACAAGTGTATAAATATGGCCTATAGGCTCATATTGTAACCTAAGTGACATATCATAGAGAATTAATAAACATAATCCCTTAGGGAATTCTCTAGGGTTTCATGTTGATGCTCTATGTGAGAACATTTTGGCGCCCACTGTGGGGCCCGGTAAAACAGATCCTACACCTCAACCTTCAAAACCCTAATCCTAAAAAAGCTATGGGGCTAGTCGGATCTACAGGGGCAATGGGATCTCCGCCCACAGCGTTCTCGTCATCATCTGTTACATCATCAACCTCATCAGTGAAACTGGCATTGGGAACGCTTGGAGAATCGTGACTCAAAGTCTATGTCTCAAACTCTCCCTAGATAAGTATCTATGTGTTTTTAATTATCACTAATTCTTCAAACCTTCTTGAACCAAAAACTGCCCAGGGATAATCTGATTCGTAACCATGTGGCAATTGATGATAATTGTTTTCAGTGGTGGCTAACCCATGCAATCGATCTTTGCGATTTTCACTTTTCAGAAAAACTATTTTTCAAAATATTCTTGACAGGTTATGCGGAATTCAACTTCCAAGTTGTATGCTAATCAATTGGCCGTTTGTTTTGCTATCTAATTGGTGTTGAGCACGAAAAAAGTGGAATGGAAAATTCAAAATGATCAAGCTGATGGATCGGCTTTACTTCTCGTAGCGTGGCCTGGGCATATTTGGGCCGACTGGAATTTGGACCTCCACAGCAACCAGATCTTGGCACTCGACACATATGGGCACGTGACACGAGGGAGCTCATTATATATCATTCACACGCGGCTACAAATGAAGGGGATAAAGGGAGAAAATAGGATTTCTTCACGCAAGGCACAGAGGAAGATAGAAATTGAATGTATACGCGGGGCACACCTTCAAAAGCAAAAGTTCAAATTACATTTCTTTACCAGATAAGTTTAAATTACATTTCTTTACGCTGCAGTTTTACTTCCTCAATCCAAAAGACTTAACTATTTATTTCAAGCACTGCCAACAAACCTCAATTACTTTTTATGGCTTTTTCTTTCTACGTCAACAAACCCTCTATCTGTGGCTTTTTCTTTTTGTGGCTTTTGTAAAAACCCCAAAACGACACCACCCACCGTTTGGTATCTGTTATTCTCGATCATCATTCCAAACTCAAAGTTTCTAGAAGCCTTCAATGCACCACCACTACCCTGACGGGACGAAAGAAGAAAATGAGTGAAAAGGTTAGCAACAGTAACAAATAAGAAAACCAACTGATAAGCCTCTCGCAACCGTGGTCGGTGGATCCATTAAAACAACGTTCCTGGGAAACTGCGACAATAATCCATTGTGTAACCTTTATAAATTTTTGCATTCTTCAAACCCATTGCCTTAACAATTTTGTTTTCCTCTGCTTGAGTAGGAACACCAGTTTAACAATTTGAGGTGTGCAACATGATACGGGATGGGGAGTTAAATGCCTAATGTGTGCTCTGGTACCAGTCCTCGAAAGTAAAGTGCTACACAATCAAACTTGTCAGGGGATCTCACGACTGAAACCGAGACTCAGATCTTACAATTGAAAACAAGACTCTGGGGACTCCGGATTTAATTGCCTCCTCCTCAAGGCCACCAGACTTACAGGGAGCATCAACCATATTGGAAACTACACCGGACTACAAAGCAGTTGAATTAATAGAGCAATCGGTCTCCCCGTGGGAGAATTTAGAAAATATAAACATAACTCCTTCATTTATCATTGTCTTATTTATAAATGTTTTATTCATCAATGTTTTATTTCTTAGTCAATGATGGTATACATTAACTTTGGAGTGAAGGTTTCGCTACAGTCATATTGTTATTGGTTACGAAGCAGTTCGCTACAGTCGTATATAGAGTGAAGGTTTTGTCGCTGATATATTCACTTCAAAACTCATCGATGATGTTTCAAACCAAAACATTGGCAGGCAATTTAGGAGCAAGGAACACAAACTCGCCGCATGGAATTGACAATTCATAAAGGATCCCTCATTGTTGAATTCTCATTGCCCCACTTTTACTGGGGCCCATACTCATGAAGATAAGTTTTAAACTTCTCACTATCCTTGCTTACTTCAATTGAAACAAATCACTTGCTTTTTTCTTAAGTATACTCAGAGTCACTGGAAATTCCCAGAAACTTATGCTCTGTAACAAACGGGAAGATGCTTTATACCTCCCTGATACATTTGGATATTTCATATACAAGCAAAAGATATACTTTTAGGAGCCGACGACTCCATCGTAGACATTGAAAATACTAAAGAACCAACACAACACACTCCTCGATGTCCCTCTTCTACTAGGCTCCTATACTTATCATTAAGATTAAATGTTTGAAGAATACTTGAAGAATGTTTGAAGAATTATCACTGAAAATCTTGCCCAGTATAACAACTTCCTTATCATGAATCGAGATAGAGCTACAAACCACTTAATAGACACACTATTTTCACTTAAGACATATGCTCCGGACTTCCAAGATTACGCGGAAAACACTATTCAATCAAGAAATATAGTACACTTAAAGTCCGAGGCGTGAGAATCAATCCCTTGGCACACGTTTTGAAGGCTTGAATCCGTTCAAGTAAAGCCCGAGCGCAGAATCGACCCCTCGACACACGTTTTGAAGGCTTGAATTCGTTCAAGTAAAGCCTAAGCGCAAAACCCAATCCCTTGGCACACGAAAAGCCCGAGCAACGGCTCGGCATATATGTCTTGAAGACTTCAAATTCGATCAAGTAAGAGAGTCTGAGCGCGGAGTCGATCCCTCGGTAAATATGATGTACTTAAGCCCGAGCACAAGTGCTCGGCAATCTTTGAAGACAAACCCGAGCACTAGCTCTCGGTAATTCTGAAGATAAGCCCAAGCACGAACTCTCGGCAACTCTGAAGATAAGTTCGAGCACGAACTCTCGGTAATTTTGAATACAAACCCGAGCACTAGCTCTCAGCAATCTCAAAGACAAGCCCGAGCACTAGCTCTCGGCAATCTTGAAGACAAATCCGAGCACGAGCCCTCGGTATTTTTGAAGACAAGCCCGAGCACGAGCCCTCAACGTCAAAGAAATAGAAGACTCAAATAACACGCACACACTTTGGCCAAATAGCACGAAGGGGCTCCAAGTAACGGAACTCCCCAGGTGACAAGGCGAGAACCTACCTCACTCGGAGTCGCTCACTCAGAGTCAATTGCCTATTTAGAGTCACTCACTCGGAACCGCTCACTCAGAATCAACGATAATCTACCAGTCGACGCCAGGGAAACCTCGTTCGAAGGGTCGGTTCCAGTTCATGCTTACCTAGGAAGCAATTCATTAATATAGAGAAGCGAGGCATGATCTACATCAAGTTATAAATCTCTACTAGGCAAATAGGAGAAACCACACCAGGTGAAAAACGTCATCAGTAAAAGGGCATACCGACTTAAAAGCATATCATTTTGTATATTATAGACAAAAATAACGAAGGCACTCTTTTTCCTAATCGAGGGGTTTTTCCCACTGGGTTTTCCCCCGAGAGGTTTTTTACGAGGCCCATCACGATAACAAATGAGAGAAGTACGACTCAGCTCATCTCACGAAGAAACAGCAAAAGTTCAAGACCAGTAATCGTTTGGTATACAGCTACTCAGAATTGGTTACCCCATCCGTTCGGGCCTAATCACTCGACATCAGCTCATACACCCTCAAGACGAATCTTCGCTCAACACCCAACATGGAGGTGTCTCACCTTGGCACTTTGCCACTTCGCTTAGCTCTACGCCCAGAGCTCGTGACTAGGGGGCTCATGTTCCCTCCCTGGTCAGAGGGGGCCCCATGGTACTCCCTCATCCCTTTAATTTAGCAGATAATGATTCTCCATTATCCCACCAGAAGCGGTTATCTCCTTTACCGGACTTGGGCCTGGATTTCCCTTTTTACTTTACAAGTGTATAAATATAGCTTATAGGCTCACATTGTAATCTAAATGTATCATAGAGAATTAATAAACCTAATCCCTAGAGAAATTCTTCAGGGTTTCATGGTGATGCTCTATGTGTGAACACAAACAAACCACAATGTGCCAAACACATTTGTTTGTCTATATTTACATAGTAAAAAGGTTTGAGTTAGTACTGATGACGCTCAGCACGGGAATAATTGAATACGATAATATTTCTATTCTTTACATTTGCATGCATCTGAACAATATATTTTTTTTATTTTTATTACATTTATTTTTTATTTTACTTTTTACTCTATCCAAATAAATTATGCAAGGAAGGGAGGACGCAGAAGATGAAAATTCTAACGTGCTCCTGTAAGAGACTAATGGATTATCTTAAATTTTTAATCGCATTATTTGAACAGCTTAGTTCTGATATTTTAATTTTTTTATTAATTTCTAAATTTGAAAAGAAATGCTCTTTTAAATACTTTTACACTTGATAATTTATTATCATTTTATATTTTTTATTGTTGTTTTATAGTTAAAAATTTAAAAGATAAATGTTCATTTTTTTATATAAAATCAGATACTATAAAAAATTAAAATCTAAAGTACTAAATTGTCTAACCTGTGCACTCCAATTCATAGGTTTACTCTTCTATTTTAATCTTCATAAAAAAAAAAAAAACTTTTCGGATTAGTCTGTGCAGTTCACCAAAGTTATAAAAATGTTACTTTTCGGATTAGCCTTTCTACTTGATATGCTACTTTTTTATTTTAGATCCCATATGGGGGGAAACTTTATTTTGTTCTTTCCACATAAAAATACTATATATATTTTGTTTCATACACATGATATCATTTTTTGTATTAGTGTTTCATGAAAAATATTTTAACTTCCATTAGAATATATCTATGTAGAGTAGAGACTAATTTGAATGCTTTTCATGTAAAGATCAGGTATATGATTTTTTTTTAAAATAAGACTTGAAAGAATAATATTGTGTAGAAACTAAAATTGTAATTTAATTAACCTTTTGTTACACAAGAGAATAAGAGATCCAGCAATTAATGTGCGCATAGGATAAGCTAACTTGTGTCAGAATTGCAGTGCTTAATAAGAGAGCTTTCTTCCTAAGGATTCCGATAATGCAACTACCCCAGACTATTATTGTTCTAATTAATCTGATAATACAACAATAATAGTAATAAAAATGCATGATCAACCAGACATGTGCTTTCAATATAATTCTAAAATGTACTTCTGGCCCTTCCGCCGTTGATTAAACTACAATGCATAAATTTGCAGTTGAGGGAATATAAATTAATTAAAATAAATAATTTTGTATAGACCTTTTACCTGTTCAGTTACATTCTTACATATATAATCATTACCTTCTCGCAAATAATTGGATAGTTTATTTTCCCTTTTCCGCTATCTTACATGTACCAGCATTGTTTAATTTATATTTTTGTCTAGTTAGTTCTATATACGAAGCATTGTGCATGTGCAATTATTGATAAATCATAAGCCCACTTAATCAAGACAAGATTATTGATGAATCAATCATATACTACAGTCAAGCCGGTACAGCTTGGAAGAGATCAGAAACTTCCTCAACTCTGACAACCGACGGGTTATACATTGTCTTTTTTAGTGATTGATATAAAAAAGAGAGAAAATTTGGTAGGAAAAATTATCGATATAAATTTGGCAAAAAGAAATTATATATTAGTTTAAACAATAATAATCCTATCATAAATACATGTGTCCCTCAATGAAAGAAGAAAGGAAGAGAATGAGACAAGTACGACAGGGCAATATGGTCATAAAGTCATGAGGATTTTTCAAAAAGGCAAAAAATGGATAAAACAACCAATTCAGAAAGTAAAAAGCATGGCAGAAAACTAAGTCGTTTTCGTCGTACAAAACGTTACCCGAGCCAACATGAAAAAGCAAGTAGACAGAAAAATACCAGTGACCGCCGGTACGGGTAAGTGGTTGATAAATAAATGCCCAATACGGATTTGCCAATTTTAACATTAACATTACAGTTTTCTCTAAATTTTATTTATGATATGAATATGCAAGACAAAAAATTGGATACAAGTTGTCACTCCTTAACGGGTAAGCAGTAGATTCCCCATTGTTTTAATCTTTATTTTTGTTTACTGAAATTATGGTGTGTAGTTAAATATTTTTAAAATATTAAATAGTTCTCTCTTAACACATTTAATTTCGACCGATAATTATTACTATCTTTTATTTCTCTTATCATCCATTTTAAACATAATAAGGCAATATTTAATAAAAATTTACATGGTTAATGTTTTATAGCCCAAATGATTATATGTTTAATTCCAAGTGAAAAGAATATATAAAACAATTTTTTTAAATCCAAGACAAATTACATTTATGCACACTTAAAATTTGACGAAAATACATCCTATATCTTCATATCCTTTCTTTTCTCTTTACATTATTTTGATTTTCCTTTTCATATGAACCTAAGAGAGATAAAATGAGATTATAAGCGTTATATTTTTATATAAACTAAGGAAGGTTTGTGGAAGATGAAATAACAAATTTTAAATATAATATAATGTTTTTCATCCAGCTGAGGAATTCAGAATTCCAACATAACTCTCAACTCTCAATTTCATGTTTACGGTAAGTTATAATCTTGTTTTAGGCAGTACAATAAACAAATGTTGTAATTAATATTTAATCTAATATTTTCGGTAAAAGCAAAACTCAAGTTAATTACCTCAATATGATTGTGCAACTGAAGCACCATCTGAGCACAAGACTCGGAGATATCAGAAATCCGCTCCGGCAATTTCCCAGCGTGTCCGTTCGTGCAGTCTCCGGCGAATCTCGAAAAGTTCCAGAACCTTCTCCCTGAAACAATCCACATCCTCATCCAAATTCACTAACCATATCCACAACTAATCAATATGAATTTTAACTCAAGTCAATTGAATCAGCAATTGATTTTGTGATTAAGTAAAATTCAAATGGAGTTTTGTGGCAATTATGTACCAGTTTTCTGTGCAGAATAGACGGCAAGGAGCGTGATGGAATCGGAGGAGTGAACGACATGAGTGAGTGCCCAGGCTAGGGCGGCGTTGGAGATAACTTTCTCCGCCTTGACGGCAACGAGAACCTTGTTGGAGGCGGTGGAATAAGCGGTTGCGCTGTGCCTGGCGCTGATCGAACCCACGTTTTCGTCTCTTAGCATTGTTGTTGTTGTTTATGAGAGTGTCGTAAGAAGGTTTTAGATCCAGTGCGCGTGTGTTGTTTTCGTCACGTATGCATTGCGTAGCGTGTGAAGTGTGACCCTGATCGTTGCATTATTTTGCGGACTTACTGTTGAAGCCCCCGTGTCTCTCCAACTGGCATCTCGCAAGTTAACCCAACCAGAGTTACGAGTTTTAGTTAGGTAAACTTGTCTAGTAACGAAGGAAATTATGTCGCCCAAAAATAAATATATAAGTATGAAATGAAATAATACTAATTTATTTCCATGAAGTTATTTAGTCATATATTTGGAAAATAATAAGCATTTCAAGGATTTTTTATTTTTGCTATCGTTAAAAGGAAGCATTTATTTTATGTTAATATTTGAATTCTCAAAGCTCAACGGTAAGTTTATGAAATCTGAGTTTTGCTTGTTCAATATTTATTTTATGGGCTACATATGTTTTTCGTATCCATAAAATTAATAAATTTTAATTTCCTTACTTAAAAAATATTTATTACATTTTAGTCCTTATTAAATCTTAATATTTCAAAATAGTCCTTGTTGTCAAATATTATTATTAACAATTGATATGTTTGATAAATCTTCACATAGTTCACTAATATGTCATTTAACTACAAAGATTAATATATGATTCCTTTGAGGTGAAAGCATTTAGATTTTCATGAAATCTTTTTTTATTAGGGTAATTGATATGTTTAAATTATGTATTATCATTTTTTCACATTTTTATTATTAACATCAAAATAAGATGATACGTAAATTAATTAGGAAAAATTTCATATGAGAATGCGAGAACTTTTTGAAAAAATTAACTTTAAAATAAAAATGATGGAGTAAAACAATATATATATATACAAGGGACTATGCATAAACATTTTATATTAATGAGGGATGAAAAAGATAACAAAAATATTAATAAAGGATGAAAAATGTAACAAAATTTTTGTAAGGACAAAAATTAAATTTTGGCAATTTCACGATGAAAAATATATTTAACCCTAATTTAACTTTAGGTATCAACTATTTGTTCTCTCGTTTTTATTTCTACCAAACAAAAAAAAGCTATATGTATTATTGAACGCAACCATTCTAAAACTTGGTTAAAAGAATTTTGTCATCTATATTAATCATGTTCAGTTCAAATCCAAATAAGGTACATTTTAAAAAAAGTATTTATCTTCCTTATTGTGCATCACTTGCCTCAACAAATTGATAAGAGATAATATTTATGTCATTATGGTTTGTTTAGGATACAGATAAACTATTATTTTTCCATTCAATTTAAAGTGACTTTGTATGATTTTTAATGAGAATATAGATCTATTTTAATAAAAAAGACTTTAAATTGTTCTCTTTTGCATGAATAGTCAAGGAGCCCAAATTTTAGAGTTTTGAAGCGAAAAGAGATAAAACAGGTTCACAATGTAAAGTCAAATGAGATTTAGAGCAAAAGGAGCAAAGTAAGCATGACCTACACTTGGCTGAGCATAAGTGTGTTCTGCTTAGCACGATCTATGCTTGTGCATACTAGCAGGATTGTAATAAAGGTCCAATGATATTTCATATGTGAATGATATCACTTGGATGAAAATATGTTTAGAGGCATAACAAGAGAAGAAATAATATAAAATTTCTCCACCATTGAAAGATGCAAGCACAACATGGGAAGATATAATGTAAAATTTCCTTAGGATAGGGATTATGTGTGTGTATATATATATATATATATTCACTCTAAGCGTGTAAATATCAAAACTTAGAGAATTACTTTATGAAAATATGATTTATTACTTAAAATGTCACTTGAATTACAAATGGACTCTGAGGCTATATTTATAAATAAAAAAAGGGGTCACAATCTCGACTCAATATCAAATAGATAATGATAATTTTCTAAGATACGAAATAGAGATAATTGTCTAAGAAATAAAGATAATCTCCTAAAACAAGAGAATAAAGGAGACTTTAACTAATTCGGATATATATATATATAATGAAGCAGCAATTAGCAAACACACCATGCCATTGCCATTAGCTAGGCCTCATATATAAGTTAATAAAAACTGAGTAGAATACTTGCATTCTGATACTCGCAAAGTCACAATGCTAAACATCATTCTGAACATGACAAATAATTTCAATGAAGTTATGTGTTTTCATGATCATAAAATGTGGGTAAAAATACTTTTTTTCTAGTGATTTGAACAATAAACTTGTACATAAAAACATGGGCAATGTAAAATAAAAAACAAGGACAACATAAACTAGCCTTTCCTCAATAATTCTAATTAATAAAATGAAATCTCTGCACTAGAAATAAAACCTACGTATAGATTTTAAAATACCTAATAGCTGCATCCTTAGCCTACTTCACTAATGTAATACACCTTTAGTGGTAACATTGTAAAAAAGAAAAAGAGAAACATAATCACAAGTCAACAAGAAAAGGAAGATGACACAAAAGCTTGGTTTTTAATAACAAGAAAAGGAAGATGACATAAAAGCCCAGTTTTTAATAACATAAGAAAAATCATAAAGATGGTTCAATGCCACAAACCAACTTACATATACTAGAAACAGGACCCAAGCCTCGATCGAGGTATCTTTAAAAAGTCACAAAACCTTAACAGCTCAAAAGCATAACTACAAAACAAAGAAAGCTAAACATGTTAGATATGAATAACATATGATTTAAAGTAAACTATGCCTAGTTACAATGAGTTATAATTATTGAAGTTTTGATAACACATACAGATTGGTTAATAGACCAATAAATAGCTTATTCTTATATTATGATAATCAATCATATTGATTTCACTTTATCTCATATCTAAAAATTAGTCTCATTATGTTTTTCCATTGTATTTTGTAGAAAAAATAAAGAAGAGCCAAGTAAATCATGAAAAATAGGGGAAGCATTGTACAATAATTCACCAAGGTGAAATGAGGAAAAAAGGGTCTTCTCACCTAGGTGAGCCCAGCAAGACAACATCACTTAGTTTTTGGGCCATATAAAAGCCTAAAATACGAATTTTGGGTTATGTACAGTAGAGAAAAACAAAGCAAAGGGTTTTTAAAGGATTTTTTTTTATCATATTCCACCTTGGATCATCAAGTTCTTCAAGGATTTTTTGTAGTTTTATGCTTTGAATCACTTATAAGTTTTTGTAACACAATCATGTATGGTTAATTTTTCTTTTTGTTGGGGTTGAATAACCTTAGTAGGTTTATGATTTTGTAATTACTTTAGTTCTTGATCCGATGTGTACACTAACCAGCCAACCAAGGTAAGCCACAACGGTGAAAAGACCAAATTGAACTAAAATAAATCCAGACGGGGTACACGAGCACCAAAATAATTGCACAGGTCAAGTTACTTGAATAATAATAAACATTTGAGGTTTTGTATGGAGTAGGTGAATAAACCTCGATCAGGAAAGCTGCTACAGTCAGAGTCAGATGCAAGTGGGCAACTTACACCTGCCAAAGCTGCAGTCTCAGAAGCCTATCAGGAGAGGTCAAATCACTACTTGTGATTAAGGAAGGACTATAAATACTACCCATTCATTAAGACATAACAAATTTCTCATTACTCTCAATCTAATACCTCCGTAATTGCTTTATTTCTGTAATACCCATTCTAACTTAAGCATCAGAGCCTATTTTATAGGTACACCTATGGTGTGTCCCATTCAAGAATGGTTGGAAGAGATTCAAGCAGTACCTTCAAGTGTAAAGAAATAGGATTTCCATCGGTTTTTTTGGACATTTCATATCAGTTTTCAAATCGATATGGATCTAGCCGTTATGAAATATGGGGACATCTTACATCAGTTTAAAACCCGATGTGGAAAAAGAGATTTAACATCAGTTTTCTTAAAAAAACCGATGTGAAATATGACTTACCATACTGGTTTTTTTAAAAAAATAGACGTGAAAAAGAAGACATTAACAACGGTTTTGGTACAAATCGATGTGAAAATAGGGTATCTAACAACGGTTTTTAGAAAAACCGTTGTGAATGGAGGGACATAAAACATTGGTTTTTTGAAAAATTGATGTGAAATAGTAAGACTTATAACATCGGTTTTAAAAAAACTGATGTGAAATCTAGTTTTTTTTTTACTTTTTTTTTATTTTTTTATAATGATATATTAATTTTGTTAACAAAACTTAGACAAATCAATTTTCAATATTCATCCCGAATATATTTATTTTTCATGACAATTCCTGGACATACATTTATATAACACATAGAAAACAAATATATCAACACCAATTAAAATCATATGTCAATCAATCATATATAACATCAAACATTATTTTATACATGGTTTAGGTCAAAATTTAATACATAATATAGACAAAATTTAAGCACTTGTGTTGATCATAATCTAGCTACTTGAAGAAGATATGTTGCCTAACGTTTACGAACCATATTAATTTCATCAGAAGTGAATGGTTCCTTGTTGCTAAAAACCTATAAGTATGTGATGTCATAATATGCATTTAACTACTAGAAAATGCTTCCTTCCTTAAACCATTTCAATACTTGTCTCCAATCATCCTTAATGTTCCCTATTATGACATTGAGCATCTACCCCATGACATAAGAACCACAGTGGTTGCTGCCAACGGTTACTTATTAGCCTGAAATATTAGGAATAAGTAAACTTTGCATCAAATTCTTAACCCTCATCAAGTCATGTCTAGGCATAAAGGCAACACAGAAGCTTCTTCCTAGTCAGATGTCGTGACCCTCCCAAAACATTACAAGCATCTAAGGTTCTATAGTATAAAAACAACCAACAAGACTAAAAAATGGTATCAACTATCTAAACATTAAAAGATTCCCAAGAACACCTACAAGTTAATAGAACACTTACAAGTTAATAGCACCCTTAATGTTTTTCCCTGGTTGTTTCCATAATGAGCAAAAGAAGACAACAACATTTTGTTTGGGATAAATAATGATTAATTGTCAATGGTTCCTGTTAAATTACATAAGAAATGAGCAAGTTTACACAAAAGCGCATATATAATAAAACTTGAAATTTTAAGGTTGTACTAACAATTCATAATATGGAGCTAAAAAAAATCCATGAGAACTTGTGGATATCCTATGTTGAATATATGCCCGGATTTGATCTATACTATTTCCCGTGTCTTGGATGTGCTCAGGCTTAAGGAAGCTATAATCATGACATCCATTAATATTATAAAGGTTATGCAAATACCTAAAATATAGACAAACATAATTGGATCACAGATATGTATTTACTTTAGAAATCTAAACAATTAACTAATAATAAACTCACATCAACCATAATTGGAGCATAGATATGTTTAGCATCTCTTTTCCCATGAGAAATTCCAATATATACTGCTGGGTAATAAAGAAAGAGATTGGAGAGTCCTTTCCTATGGCACTAGCATCTAGTTCCAATTGTATTGTTTCAGATCCAAGATTCATTACTACAAAACATAACCTCCTAAGTGGATCACTATACTATTCGGGTTCTTGTAAAGGTTGCTTTTGTGTAACTTTCTTAACCACATCAACATTGGCCTAATAAATCATAATTGAACAGGTATAAGTAGTAATAAAATCAGATATAATTAATAGTGGAGGTAATTAAACAGGTATTATTGCATGGAATTTCATACCTCATCCTCTGATATAACTTTAACTAGTCTTCTGGGCCACAAGATGAAGTGTTTAAAGGCTTGCCCCACTGTACATGCTTCATCTGTAGGAATAGGTAATGCAGCATCTGCTTCCTCAATCCTATCAATCGATACCCTTACATGATCATCACTTATTTGCTTATGGTGGATGGTAGACCCAAAATTATACATATTGCCAACTGTCACTAAACGGTATGGATGATCAACACCTACACATGTTCAAGGCAAAAACCTATTTTAAACACAAAAAAGAAACCATATCCAACACACCTCAATATCCAATACACCTCTATACACATCATTTTTAACACAAACATACCAAATTTTATATTTAAGTTCTCTTAGGAATTTTAACAAACATGTTTAATGCACCCAACCTCAACCATACACACATACAGATGTTCAAAGCAAATAACCATTTTCAACACAACTCAAGTTCTCTTGGGCATTTTAACAAATATGTTAAAAGCAAAAATTAATGGTTCACCTCAACCTCAACCATACACACCTACACATGTTCAAGGTAAAAACCTATTTTAAACACAAAAAAGAAACCATATCCAACACAGCTCAATAAGCATGGGAGATAAAAAAAAGATGCAGAGTTTAAGAAGCTCACAATAATGGAGTTGAAGATACAGAGTTGAAGAAGATTGAGAGGAGAGGGTTGAGAGAGGCATATGATTGGAGAAGGTTGAGTTGAGGGAGTTAAAGAACTTGTTGCTTTCACGGAAAGGTAAAGGAAACGCAAGGAAAAGTCACGAGTATAGTGTCGCGAAAAAAAATATTGATGCTGTAGCATAAAGTGCATTTTAATTGCACTTTTCACATCGATTTTTTTAAAAAACCGATGTGGAATCCCACTGTAGCGCGTACAAATTTTCCTACTGATACGTAAAAATTGTACAAAGTAGCACTTTTCACATCAATTTTTTTATAAACCGATGTGGAAAACCCATTCTAGCTCTAAATTAACGCGTAAAAATTGCACTCTATTGCGTAAAAGTAGCACTTTTCACATCAGGTTTTTTATAAACCGATGTGGAAACCCCATTCGAGCTCTAAATTAACACGTAAAAACTTGTTAAAAAGTAGCACTTCTCACCTCGGTTTTGAAAAAACTGATGTGGAATCCCCAGTTGCACTTTTCACATCGGTTTTATAAAAATCGATGTGGATACCCTTCGGAATTGGTTTCTATTGCGTAAAAATTTGGTTTCAATTTTCAAAAAGTTACATTTGATTTTAATAAACCAAACACTGTCATGTAAAAAATTGATTCTCTTGCGCTTTACACATCGATTTTTAATGAAACCGATATGGAATATCTAATATTTTAACATTCTAAAAGTTGCACATATTTTCAAAATTGCCACCGTGTAATTATGTAACCACGATTTTAAATAATTGATGTGATAGACTATATTCCACATTGGTTTTAACCGATGTGAAATATTTTGTTTGTATTTTCAAACATGCCACCGCACAAATATTTAACCACGATTTTTAGTAAAACCGATGTGAACATGTATATATATTTTCAAAAATGCCACAGCATTGATTTTTCACATCGGTTTTTGTAAATCTGTGGTAAACTTTAGTTGTGAAATTGTACTTTTGCACTAGTGCTTAACATGAAGAGCATAGAATCCTCATTGGACCTATGTGTATAATATCATACTCCCACTGAGATGGTGTAAAAGGGCGCAACTTCATACCCCCACACCGGTCAGACCAGTTCCTTTTATTAAATTAGTTGAGGTTAGTAATTCAATCTTTTGTTCTAATTTCGTGTTTCAAACGGAATAATGTTTCATGTTTGTTTTGATGTCTCAAATGTTATTAGGGTTGGATTACTTATTATCCTTGATTTTTAGGGATAGGATCAAGTATAATACTCGTTAGTACTCATTCCCAATCCAAATTCTACCGTTCATGGTTAAAGGGATGAGGGATTATGTTAGGTGAAAATTAAGTTTTGCTAACTGTCGCAACGTAACGAAATAACAGTCTTAAAAAAAGTTATATAAGTTAAGCGTTTGAAAATGTGGAGTCACAACCAATTTTTTTTATTTTTAACAGGGTAAAATATTAGAAAAACCATTTAGAGTTTTGAGTTCGGGAGTTGGTTACGAATAGAAAATGTATTAGCACTGTTATTTGTTTGTTCCTAAGAACGATACCTCAAATTAAATCACACGGTTTTAATGATAACTTTAAAATTGACCTAAGAAACAAATAACCATAAAAGGAAAATGATTTATTTAAGAAAAAATGGGTCTGCTAGGAATTAATCCTGCTCCTACGTATTCTCAAGTATATCGAGAAATCAAGGTTACGTAGTTTTTTGTTGGGATTTGAAAAATAATTTTTATTAATTTTTTATTTGAGAAATAATTAAAAATATTTTGAATTTTTTAATAGTAAATAAGGGAATTCATGTCAAAGAAAAGTATGAGAGAGTAATACTTACTCTCTATAATTTTATAGCATTGATGCAGATGAAGTACATCATACGACACCGCTATAAAATTATTGCATAATTTTATTAAATAAAAATATTTTTATTTTTAAATATTTTTTTAGACAATTTGAATTCCAAAGAAAAGTATGAGATATAGTAATCTATACGCTTACTTTTCTCCGTAATTTTATAGCATTGGTGTAGATGAAGTACATCATATGACACCACTATAGAATTATTGTATTATTTATTAAATGAAAATATTTTTTGTTTTTAAAATATATTTTAAAAAATGTTGAAGAAAAGTACAAGATATAGTAATCTATATACTTACTTTCCTTTATAATTTTATAATATTGGTGCAAATGAAGTACATCATACGATACCGCTATTGTAACACCCTCTGTTACACCTTAATAAAATCTAGAAAAATTCGTAATTTTTTTTTTTTTACTAAAGATATGATTGTTAAAAAGAAACTATCGGAATAAATTATATACATTATTGCTGAAATACCTCATAAATATTATTAAAACTTTATAAAGTAATTTTACATTCATCCAACGGAAATAAATATTAAACATTATAAGAAAGAGAGGAAACTCCATGGCCCAGAAGCAGTTACTTATTAACATTATTTAGTCATTGGACCACGGTATTCATACCGAGCTCCCTTTCTAGAACGTGCTATATTTACTGCCGATATTCTTCGATCCTTCCCTCTGAACCATCAATTTAAAACATGTGAAACAAAAACACGGAGAAAGGAGTGAGAAACAGAATATAATATTTCCGAATAAGACATAAGCAACAAAGGGTTTTCACAAACCAATACTTAATAATATCAATCACAATCACACACACAATCAATTATGAATGCATGAATGTTATGCAATATCTTCATCACAACTTACCTATATATGTGGGCCCTTAAATTTTAATTTGCACTGGGCCAACCAGGAGTTTACACTGTTCCATAAGTCCGGATAATAATAATATGAACAGCTCAACTGGCATGGAAACACTTAGAGACTAGTCAGATTGAGAAAGTTTTTATTGTGAAAGTACCCGACACTAGGGAGCTACCCCAGGTCCCCTGAAGCACCCTTTCACACCCTCTCATCCCAAGGCTCGTAATTAAGCCTCCTCTAATGTATCCTCGGTTTCTATAATCCGTCCCCAGACAATATTATTTCATTTCACTTTAATGATTCATGATGCATGAACTACTCGCGTATTGAGTTAGTTAAGGCTTTTAGAAACTCAATTATTAAATCCCTTAAAGGTTTACAACATTATTTCAATAAACTGTACATTTTCTCGATTCTCTGAATTTCTGTCCCACAGAAATAAATTTGGTACAGTTTTTGAATCTCACTGAAATTTGAGTTTCTAAGCCTTAAATATCTAAAACTTTCTCATATAAAACTTTACATAATCTTTCTCAAATTAAATCTTAACAAAATCAAATTTAGGAATCTCAATTATTTTCAAATATATTTAGTTATTAAGTTGGAAAAAATAAAATAATTTTCTTTCAAAAAAAAAATTTGTTTTATTAATTATTAACCAAAAATACTTAAAATTACAATATTTTTTTCTTTAACTCAAGATTTAATTAAATAAATTCTCATAAAATATTTTCTTTCTAAAATAAATACTAATTTTTTTTATTCTAAGTATTAAAAATAAAGTTAAAAATAATTTCTAAGAAGAGATAAAAGATAATAAAATTTAAAGAGTAAGGTAAGAAATTCTTACTGAATTTTAGCTTTCCGTCATGCTCGCTATATGCTCAAACTCCACATTACAATATCATCAATCAAAATCAAACAGTATCAATCATAACTAAATATCATCAATCAATCAATCATAATCATAATCAAATCAATTAAATATCATTAATACATATCATAATACAAAATTTAATAATTATTAATATAGTCAATTTTTAGTCCTTTGGGTCAATTCCTCGCATAGGTATAAATAAGTCCATATAATCCAGTCCTTGCATAGGTATAGTTCAGTCCATATGGGTCATAATGGTCCAAGTCCTTGCATAGGTATAGTCCAGTCCATATAGGTCATAATGATCCAAGTTTTGCATAGGTATGTTAGAGTTAGTTAAACTAGATATTTAATTTAAAATTTATTAAAAATTTTAAGTTAAAAAGTTAATATTTTAAAATAATAATATTATTAAATTTAAAAGGAGTAGGGGACTCCTCCCATTATTCTTATGTCTTTTCATATTATACTTCTTATCTCACTCCCCCTTACCTTGAGTCGTTACCAAAAAGAGATTTGCTTTGCGCCTCCGATTTCTAGAAATATTAATATCAATTTTATTTCAGTATAAGCATAAGACGAAGATTAAGATTACTACTTAAAACAGAAATGGTAAATTCTGAATAGTAAATAGTGAATAGTGAATAGTGAATAGTGAATAGTAAATAGTAAATAGTGAATAGTAACAGTAAATAGTAAAACGTGAATAGTAACGGTAAATAGTAAATCGTGAATAGTAACGGTAAATAGTAAATCGTGAATAGTAACGGTAAATAGTAAATCGTGAATAGTAACAGTAAATAGTAACAGTAAATAGTAATTTACTATTTGAATAGTAATTTACTGTTGAAATAGTAATTTACTGTTGAAATAGTATTTTACTATGCAGAATAGTAACTTAAAATAATATTATTTCTAGTATAATAACAGATTTCTAAAAACGATATAAAAATAACCCTAAAAAATATAAAAGAGAAGTATTCTTACCTTAGGATTTTGGCAGAACCTTCTCTCCAAAAACTTTTCTTCTCTCTCTCACTTCCACCACTATCTCACTAGCACTACTGTATTAAGAAAACTTAATCTGAAATTGTGAATTCTAAAGAAGAAATCCTTCGGTATTTATAGGAAAAAAATTTACTATGCATTCCATTATTTTAATATAAAAGTACTATGCATTTTTGAATTTTTTATTCCAGGTTACTATGCATTCTTTGAAAATTTCGTACATGCACAGTGTTTTGCATAGTAACTGTCGGCAGAATTATTAAGCCAAATAGTAACCTTTCACTCGGTATATTTTAAATATTCAAAATGAGTCCTTTTTGAAATTTAGCGATATTATATCAGTCCTCACTAATTTTATAATAAGTAATATAAAGTTGAAATTTTAAAAATCTAAAATTTTCTGTTAATAAAAATTTATTGATACGTTTCTAATTTTTTAACGATTGGAAAAAATCAAGATTTTTCTCAAACCGATAATTTTTAGATAAGTCTACTTGAAACGGATTTTAGAAAATTTTCTTATAATTTAAATTCACTTTCTTATAAATATTTTTAATTTAAGTCACTTATATGAATTTAAAATTATTTAAAAAATATTATTTTTATTAAAAAAAATTCCAAAATTCCAAAAAATTCCAAAAAATCATAAATAATACGTAGATTAAAAAGTTCTAAAGAACCATAATTTAATTCCTTCAAAATTTTAATATAAAAATAAAAATAGGGGTGTTACAACTCTACTCCCCTTAGAAAATTTCGTCCTCGAAATTTACATTAATCAGTAAAACAAATGAGGATGAGACTCTTTCATCTCAGTTTCTAGTTCCCATGTAGCATCTTCTCCTCTCGTTTCACTCCAAATAACCTTTACAAGCGGAATTGTCTTGTCTCTTAATTGTTTTATTCTTCTGTCACTTATTCTAACAGGTGGTGCATCATATGTAAGATTATCTTTAACTTGTATGACATCAGGTTCAATAACATGTGTAGGATCAGATATATACTTTCGCAAGTTTGACACATGAAAAACATTATGGATATTAGAAAGAAAAGGTGGTAATGCTATTTGGTAGGCAAGGGGACTAACTTTATGAATTATTTGGTATGGACCGATAAATCTAGGGGTTAGTTTTCGAGATTTCATTGCCCGACCGACCCCAGTCATAGGTGTGACTTTCAAGAATACATGATCGCCTTCTTGAAATTCGAGCGGCTTTCTTCTTTTGTCATAGTAACTTTTCTGCCTGCTCTGTGTTGCCTTCATCTTTTCCTGAACTATTTTGATTTTATCCGTGGTTTGTTGTACCAACTCTGGTCCTAGCATCAAGTTTTCACCAGTCTCAAACCAACATAGCGGGGTCCTACATTTTCTTCCATATAATGCTTCAAAAGGTGCCATGCCAATGCTAGCATGGAAACTGTTGTTGTAGGTAAACTCTACATATGGTAAGAATTGATTCCAACTTCCTTTATGCTCTAACACACAAGCTCGTAACAAGTCCTCTAGAGATTGGATTGTTCTTTCTGATTGTCCATCTGTCTGAGGATGATATGCTGAACTCAGACGCAGTCTTGTTCCCAAAGCCTTGTGCAAGCTCTTCCAGAATTGTGATGTAAAACGAGGGTCCCGATCAGAAATGATACTTGAAGGAATTCCATGCAATCTCACAATCTCCTCGATGTATAATTTTGCCAGCTTCTCCATAGAGTAACGAATGTTGATGGGAATAAAGTGGGCAGATTTTGTTAGTCTATCAACTATTACCCATATTGAATCATGTCCTAATGGAGTTTTGGGTAAAGAAGTCACAAAATCCATGGTAATGCTATCCCATTTCCATTCTGGTATTTCCATTGATTGTAGCATTCCAGGGGGTTTTTGGTGTTCTACTTTAACCTTCTGGCAAATTAGACATGCAGCCACGTACTCTGCCACTTCTTTCTTCATTCCAGGCCACCAAAATAACTTCTTCAAATCTTGATACATTTTAGTAGCTCCGGGATGAATGCTCATATAACTTTTATGGCCTTCTTCCAGAATTGCTTTCCTCAACTCCTCTTGATTAGGGATACACACTCGATCCTTATACCTTAGCAATTGGTCACTTCTTACATTGAACTCGACTTCTTTTCCTTGTTTTAAGAGTTCTTTCTTCTCTTGCAGAAATTCATCCTCTCTTTGAGCCTCTAAAACTTGTCTCAGGAATTCACTTGTCACTTGCAACGCTCCTAATCTGTAGCTGTTAGCATTAACCTTTACTGCTAGGTTAAGATCTCTGAAGTTCTCTATCAATTCCAGCTCTTTAATCATCATCATGGACGCATGTAGAGACTTTCGACTTAAAGCATCAGCTACTACGTTCGCTTTTCCAGGATGGTATTGTAACTCAAAGTCGTAGTCCTTTAAGAACTCTATCCATCTCCGTTGCCTCATGTTTAACTCCTTTTGATCGAATAAATACTTGAGACTCTTATGATCGCTAAACACATCGAATGTTGCACCGTATAGATAATGCCTCCAAATCTTTAAGGCAAAAACTACAGCGGCTAACTCTAAGTCATGGGTAGGGTAGTTAATCTCATGTTGCCTTAATTGACGCGACGCATAGGCTACAACCTTCTTGTCTTGCATGAGTACACTTCCTAGTCCTTGTTTAGACGCATCACAGTAAACTTCAAAACTTTGATGTGGATCAGGGAGTACTAACACCGGCGCAGACGTAAGTCGATCTTTCAGCTCTTGGAAACTATTCTCGCATTGTGTCGTCCACACAAAAGGTTGTCCTTTCCGTGTTAACTTGGTCAATGGGTATCCTAGCTTTGAAAATCCTTCAATGAATCTCCTATAGTATCCAGCCAAGCCCAAGAAACTTCTAATCTCAGTGATCGTGGTTGGTCTCTCCCATTTTAAAACCGCCTCCACCTTGGAAGGGTCTACAGCTATTCCTCCTTGACTAATTACATGTCCTAAAAAGTTCACCTCTTCCAACCAGAATTCACACTTCGACAGCTTTGCATACAGTTGTTTCTTTTTCAGGATTTCCAACACGACCTTCAAATGTTCAACATGTTCTTCTCTGCTTTTAGAGTACACTAATATATCATCAATGAACACCACTACAAATTTATCTAGATATGGATGAAAAATCCTATTCATGTAATCCATGAATACGGCTGGTGCATTAGTTACACCAAAAGGCATTACTAGATATTCGTAATGGCCATAGCGTGTTCTAAAAGCAGTTTTCGATACATCTTCTTTCTTCACCCTTATTTGATGGTATCCAGACCTCAAATCAATTTTGGAGAACACCGTGGCACCACGCAGCTGATCCATCAAGTCGTCAATCCTTGGCAGAGGGTATCTGTTCTTGATCGTCACCTTGTTCAGTTGTCGATAATCTACACACAACCTCATGCTACCATCCTTCTTCTTAACCAACAACACTGGTGCACCCCAGGGGAATACACTGGGTCGTATAAACTGCTTCTCTATCATCTCTTCAAGTTGTTTCTTCAACTCTGCTAATTCTAGAGGTGACATTCGGTATGGTGCAATTGAAATGGGTCCAACTCCAGGTACTAGATCAATGGAAAATTCCACATCTCTTTCTGGGGGTAAACCAGGGATATCTTCAGGAAAAACGTCAGGAAATTCACACACAACCGGCAGATTTTTGATTTTTGATTCTTGCTCTCCTTTCGTTGAAAGCAATAGCATGAATCCTTGAGCCCCTCCTTTTAAAGAGGCACTCACTTGGTTGGCGGTTAGAAATCTCGAATCCTCAGGATTCAAATTCACTGGTTCTTTAAACATTATGGTTTTATTATGACAATCTATTAGAACATGATTGTCAGACAACCAATCTAGCCCAATAATGACTTCTAAGCCAGAAAGGGGTAAACAGAAAAGATTAGCCTTAAAGTCCCTACCATCTATGACAATAGGGCATTTCCAACAAGCTTTAGAAGTGACAATGGGATTGTTTCCAGGAGTATGTACAGATAAGTCAAATGGAAGTTCTATCACAGGTAATTTTAGTTTTTCTACACAGTCATTGGCAATAAAGGAATGTGATGCACCCGAGTCATACATAACAGTTAAAGAAATCTTATTAATGATACACTTACCTTCTACCATGGAATCAGCATGAGATGCTTCTTCTCCAGTGATTGCAAAAACCTTTCCTTTTGCTTTCGGCCTTCCGACTGCACTGTGCGTGCCTCCTTGAGTATTTATGCTTGTACTTGCACCTTCAGGGTTTTCTCTCTTCATCTCTGGGCAATCCTTGATGTGATGACCTGGTTTGTTACACTTAAAGCAAACATAAGTGTTTTTAGGACAATCCCTTTTCAAATGGGGTCCTCCACAGATAAAACATTTAAAATTTGGTGCAGATGTTGGGTAATAGCTTCCAGTTGAAGCTTGGGGTCTGTTAGGAACAGATGCTGTTCCAAACCGGCGAAATGGTGCTTGGTAAGGCTTATTCCTTCTGAAATCTCTTCTTTGGTGATGGTGAGGTCCTCCACTTCTTATTTCTCCCGCCTTGTGAATGGGCTCACGACTTTTGGTCATTCTATCCTTATGGTCTTCTTCAAAGATCCTGCAGCGATTTACCAATACAGAAAATTCACGGATTTCCTGCATTCGTATAGCTTCCTTAATTTCTGGCCGCAGTCCATTTACAAACTTTGCACACCGATCTCTTTCATTAGTAGCATCATTATAATGAGAATGAAAACGAGATAGCTCTTCAAACCTGGATGCGTACTCTCCAACGGTCATATTTCCTTGGGTCAGCGACAGGAATTCGAATTGTCTTTTCTCTTTAACATCAGCTGGAAAGTATTTTTCCAGAAACATATCCTTGAAATAGTCCCAAGTGATCTCCACGTCGTTGACTTCGAATTGTTTACGCATGCTATCCCACCAATGTTCGGCATCCTCAGATAAGGCATAAGTAGCGAAGACTACCTTATCAGCTCCATTACATTGCAATGCTCGAAAGATCTTCTCTATCTCTCGAATCCAGATTTGTGCTCCATCAGGGTTATATCCTCCCTTGAAACGAGGTGGATTGCGCTTTTCGAATAGGTCCAGTCTTCTCAAGGCATCATTACCTTGACCTTCACGTGCTCCCATTGCATTGATTAAGCGTTCTACAACTCCAGCAAGATCGTTTCCAGCCATTAGTTTCCTGTTTCACAGTAACTGAGATTTGTCACATCAATCACAGTTACTACCAAGTCAGATATTCTACCTATACAGAGTTTACAGACAAAGCAAGATAGACCTTTTCCCCAGGCCTATTGGATTAACTGCTCTGATACCACTTTGTAACACCCTCTGTTACACCTTAATAAAATCTAGAAAAATTCGTAATTTTTTTTTTTTTACTAAAGATATGATTGTTAAAAAGAAACTATCGGAATAAATTATATACATTATTGCTGAAATACCTCATAAATATTATTAAAACTTTATAAAGTAATTTTACATTCATCCAACGGAAATAAATATTAAACATTATAAGAAAGAGAGGAAACTCCATGGCCCAGAAGCAGTTACTTATTAACATTATTTAGTCATTGGACCACGGTATTCATACCGAGCTCCCTTTCTAGAACGTGCTATATTTACTGCCGATATTCTTCGATCCTTCCCTCTGAACCATCAATTTAAAACATGTGAAACAAAAACACGGAGAAAGGAGTGAGAAACAGAATATAATATTTCCGAATAAGACATAAGCAACAAAGGGTTTTCACAAACCAATACTTAATAATATCAATCACAATCACACACACAATCAATTATGAATGCATGAATGTTATGCAATATCTTCATCACAACTTACCTATATATGTGGGCCCTTAAATTTTAATTTGCACTGGGCCAACCAGGAGTTTACACTGTTCCATAAGTCCGGATAATAATAATATGAACAGCTCAACTGGCATGGAAACACTTAGAGACTAGTCAGATTGAGAAAGTTTTTATTGTGAAAGTACCCGACACTAGGGAGCTACCCCAGGTCCCCTGAAGCACCCTTTCACACCCTCTCATCCCAAGGCTCGTAATTAAGCCTCCTCTAATGTATCCTCGGTTTCTATAATCCGTCCCCAGACAATATTATTTCATTTCACTTTAATGATTCATGATGCATGAACTACTCGCGTATTGAGTTAGTTAAGGCTTTTAGAAACTCAATTATTAAATCCCTTAAAGGTTTACAACATTATTTCAATAAACTGTACATTTTCTCGATTCTCTGAATTTCTGTCCCACAGAAATAAATTTGGTACAGTTTTTGAATCTCACTGAAATTTGAGTTTCTAAGCCTTAAATATCTAAAACTTTCTCATATAAAACTTTACATAATCTTTCTCAAATTAAATCTTAACAAAATCAAATTTAGGAATCTCAATTATTTTCAAATATATTTAGTTATTAAGTTGGAAAAAATAAAATAATTTTCTTTCAAAAAAAAAATTTGTTTTATTAATTATTAACCAAAAATACTTAAAATTACAATATTTTTTTCTTTAACTCAAGATTTAATTAAATAAATTCTCATAAAATATTTTCTTTCTAAAATAAATACTAATTTTTTTTTATTCTAAGTATTAAAAATAAAGTTAAAAATAATTTCTAAGAAGAGATAAAAGATAATAAAATTTAAAGAGTAAGGTAAGAAATTCTTACTGAATTTTAGCTTTCCGTCATGCTCGCTATATGCTCAAACTCCACATTACAATATCATCAATCAAAATCAAACAGTATCAATCATAACTAAATATCATCAATCAATCAATCATAATCATAATCAAATCAATTAAATATCATTAATACATATCATAATACAAAATTTAATAATTATTAATATAGTCAATTTTTAGTCCTTTGGGTCAATTCCTCGCATAGGTATAAATAAGTCCATATAATCCAGTCCTTGCATAGGTATAGTTCAGTCCATATGGGTCATAATGGTCCAAGTCCTTGCATAGGTATAGTCCAGTCCATATAGGTCATAATGATCCAAGTTTTGCATAGGTATGTTAGAGTTAGTTAAACTAGATATTTAATTTAAAATTTATTAAAAATTTTAAGTTAAAAAGTTAATATTTTAAAATAATAATATTATTAAATTTAAAAGGAGTAGGGGACTCCTCCCATTATTCTTATGTCTTTTCATATTATACTTCTTATCTCACTCCCCCTTACCTTGAGTCGTTACCAAAAAGAGATTTGCTTTGCGCCTCCGATTTCTAGAAATATTAATATCAATTTTATTTCAGTATAAGCATAAGACGAAGATTAAGATTACTACTTAAAACAGAAATGGTAAATTCTGAATAGTAAATAGTGAATAGTGAATAGTGAATAGTGAATAGTAAATAGTAAATAGTGAATAGTAACAGTAAATAGTAAAACGTGAATAGTAACGGTAAATAGTAAATCGTGAATAGTAACGGTAAATAGTAAATCGTGAATAGTAACGGTAAATAGTAAATCGTGAATAGTAACAGTAAATAGTAACAGTAAATAGTAATTTACTATTTGAATAGTAATTTACTGTTGAAATAGTAATTTACTGTTGAAATAGTATTTTACTATGCAGAATAGTAACTTAAAATAATATTATTTCTAGTATAATAACAGATTTCTAAAAACGATATAAAAATAACCCTAAAAAATATAAAAGAGAAGTATTCTTACCTTAGGATTTTGGCAGAACCTTCTCTCCAAAAACTTTTCTTCTCTCTCTCACTTCCACCACTATCTCACTAGCACTACTGTATTAAGAAAACTTAATCTGAAATTGTGAATTCTAAAGAAGAAATCCTTCGGTATTTATAGGAAAAAAATTTACTATGCATTCCATTATTTTAATATAAAAGTACTATGCATTTTTGAATTTTTTATTCCAGGTTACTATGCATTCTTTGAAAATTTCGTACATGCACAGTGTTTTGCATACTAACTGTCGGCAGAATTATTAAGCCAAATAGTAACCTTTCACTCGGTATATTTTAAATATTCAAAATGAGTCCTTTTTGAAATTTAGCGATATTATATCAGTCCTCACTAATTTTATAATAAGTAATATAAAGTTGAAATTTTAAAAATCTAAAATTTTCTGTTAATAAAAATTTATTGATACGTTTCTAATTTTTTAACGATTGGAAAAAATCAAGATTTTTCTCAAACCGATAATTTTTAGATAAGTCTACTTGAAACGGATTTTAGAAAATTTTCTTATAATTTAAATTCACTTTCTTATAAATATTTTTAATTTAAGTCACTTATATGAATTTAAAATTATTTAAAAAATATTATTTTTATTAAAAAAAATTCCAAAATTCCAAAAAATTCCAAAAAATCATAAATAATACGTAGATTAAAAAGTTCTAAAGAACCATAATTTAATTCCTTCAAAATTTTAATATAAAAATAAAAATAGGGGTGTTACAGCTATAAAATTATTGCGTAATTTTATTACATGAAAATATTTCTTTTAAAAATATATTTTAAAAAATAATGTGAAGAAAAGTATGAGATAGAGTAATCTATACGCTTACTTTCCTTCATACTTCTATAGCATTGATGCAGATAGATAAAGTATATCATACGACACCGATATAAAATTATTGCATAATTCCATTAGTGAAAATATTTTTGTTTTTAAATATATTTTAAAAAAACAATGCTGAAGAAAAGTGTGAGATAAAGTAATTATACACTTACTTTCCTTCATAATTTTATAACATTGACGCAGATGAAGTACATCATATGACACCGCTATAAAATTATTAAATTATTTATATATATTTTTATTTATGAAGGAAAAATCTTAAACAAATGTTATTGGTCCAAATTAAATTTAAAAAATCATAAACGATTTCTATATATTTTATTGATTTATTAATATAAAAAATAACAAATAAAAGTCTCAAATAAACATTATTGGTTCAAATTTAAATTAAAATGCTCTAAACATTTTTTTATATTTTCTTTAGTTTCTTAAGACAAAAATAAATAATATAATTAAAATGAGACATAAAGCTTAAACACACATAAGAATAGAGCAACGACTTATTATTATTTTTCGTCCTTTTACATTAGAATAAAAAATAAGCAATAAATAAATAAAGGATAATAGTAAAAAATAACAATAATAATAATAAAAGTTGGGCAAGTGTACGTGATGGTGGTTGCTAGTGTTGATGGGGTTTGCTGGATGGTTGGGTTTTAGGTGTTGGTTGGTGGTGGTAATAAGAGGTGGTGATATTTTCTGGTGGTTGTGTTTTGGGTTGTTGTTGGTTGGTGACAGTGAAGATGGAACAAAACCAAACAACAAAATCATAAACAACAAAAAAGTAATTACCCGCTTTCTTAATAATACTACCTATTCCCTCATTATTCAAACAAAATAAAATAAATAAGTAAAAAGAGAAAATAGAAACAGAAAAAAAATAAAAAAAGAAATAAGAAAGAAAAGAAATAGTTAGTGAAAAAAAAACAAAAGTGCCTGGACAAAAACTAGTGTCAACACTAACTAAATTAAATGTGTAATTTGACCAAATAATTACATGAGCATAAATGGAATATGTATAGTCTATCTCAACACCTTTTTACTTTTATTTCTTTAGTTAATTAATTTTCACCTTTCAAAACTATTATAAAATCAAATCAATCCTTTTTATGAACATGGAGAAGAGGGCAATACAAGATATGGTTAGAGAAACAAGTTAGGTTTCAATTGGTGTTGTCATCTCCTACAAAGAACTTTCAGACTACTTCAAACAAGCTTTCTCTAATAGAGGTCAAGATTCTCAACTTACTGACATTAGTAATTCCCATTGGGCTCTAACGAAAATGCCAACAATTAAACCTAAGAGGAACCACAAAGCCACAACAGAGCATATATTTTTAAGGGAGAAACAAGCTACAATTGAATAATGAAGATAGAATTGAACATAAATTAAGGGGGGAAGGGTTAAGTTAGGGTTTCACCATTAGAATTGAGTACCTTATTGACAACTTAGTAGGTGTCGAAGTAGGTGGTAGTGTAACAAGGGTTCTGATCAGTGTCATTAGTGGTACGGGTAGTGAATGAACACAAAAAAGAAAAAGGCCGCGGAGGATGATAGAGGTGTGAAGAGTAGTTAATGGTGGTGGTGATAGAATACAACTAAAGTTAAAAAGCCTTCACTAGTGATGATGAAAAGGCTGGCAATGATGATGACAACCTTTGAGGATTATTGGTGGAGGTCGTTGGTTGATGCAAAAGAGGGTAATGGAAAAAAAGAGGATGAAAAAAAGAGAAAGATGTTGACAAAGAAAATAAACATCATGGACCCATCCCAATTTCAAAATTAGTGTGGGAGTCGTGTCCATGTCAAAACCAAGTATTACTTGTTTTCTTATTTTTAAATTCGACGTTGGATGTGACATCCCGGGCACTATTAAGGGCGAGGAGTGATCACCGGTGCATAGGCACGGACAAGGAGCGGCTCCTGGCAGGCTTCCAGTAGAAGGGACACATGAACGAATTGAATACATACTAGAATGAGAGGGATCCAAAGACTGTATAGGTATAGGACTATACAGTCGAGGATAACATAAGGGAATGAATTCGTACTACCTATACCAACAAATGCATCAGCCTTTTTGGTGGCCCGTCACTTAAGGACTCTAAGGCTAAGCGTGCTTAACTTGGAGTAATTCTGGGATGGGTAACCTCCTGGGAAGTTCTCGGGGAGTGTGTGATTGAGGACTAAACACACTGGAAAGGTCTCGTGTTGGTCTGTGGGAAGAGTCATTCATTCCTGAAAAGTGGCCAGGGCATTACAGTGGCATTAGAGCCTGGTTCTCTCCTAGTACGGTATAGTTTGGGGAGGAACCAGGTGGAAGCTGGTGGGCATGTGATATCTCGAGCACTATTGAGGGCGGGGAGTGATCGCCAGTGTATAGGCACAGACAAGGAGCGGCTCCTGGCAGCCTTCCAGTGGGAGGGACACATGAACGAACCGAATACATACCAGAATAAGAGGGATCCAAAGGCTATATAGGTATGGGACTATAAGTCGAGGATAGCTTAAAGGAATGAATTCATACTACCTATATCAACAAATGCATTAGCCTTTTCGGTGGCCCATCACTTAAGGATTTCGTTAAGTGTGCTTAACTTGAAGTAATTCTGGGATGAGTGACCTCCTAGGAAGTTCTCAGGAAGTGTGTGATTGAGGACAAAACATATTAGAAAGGTCTCGTGTTGATGTGTGGGCAGAGTCGTTCCTTCCTAAAAAGCCGGTCGGGGTGTTACATGGGACATCCACGTTAAATTCATAACGTTGCATGTTAAATTTTTGTATTTTTGTAAGAAATCTGCCTCAAACTTAAATTAATATTTCATCTCACTCTATTAGAAAAAATTATGGTGGTTTTAACCTTCAGAATGACAACTTCAATATTTTATGGTGGTTGACCAAGAACAATAATATAACCACTGTAAAAGTTTTAAAAAATAGGTCAAATGTAATTTTAACTTAAATTTGAGATGGATTATAATTTTAACAAATCTTAAAAGTGATTTATCTTGAAAAATTGGTTTATAGTATTTAATTAGTTTTTAATTTTTTTGTTTAATTGAGAATAAAAAAAGTCAAGAGACTTATAACAACTTACCTATCTTGTTGAACCAACTAAACAAATTTGTTATTAATATGTGATCTATAATATTAATTTATGTATGTGTTTTTTGTTGCCTCGTATGTTCTGATTATTTGATGATTCTTCAAAACTTAATTCACCATACTTTTTTAACATGCAATCAAACTAAAATCTATCATTTGGGTAGTTTGTATGGGATTCTACTCTAAACTTCAATATATGCTTTCATTACAATAAATAAATAAATAAATAAATAAATAAGCTAAAATCTTTTGTCATAGAGATTTAGATATAGTTATAACTTTTTAGTTATTTTATTAGTATTGTTGGTCAATTTTGAAATTATTTTTAAATCATTCTTTAAGCAATCTGATCCGGTCTCAATACCGGTACCTGGGACAGATAGGTATTTACATCCGTTCTCACTGTGCTACCTGCCTCATAGGTATACCTTCAGACTGTAAATCCATATGAGGCGTTCTCCATACCGGAATGTCCAGGTTCTTACCTTGCACACCGGAAAGTATCCACGTCACCCGACAAAAGGTACAAGGTCCAGCCGCAAGGAGGATATGCGAGAAACGCGACTCCCTCTGCGTCGTGTGTCAGAATCGTACATTGAGCAGTGTACTATTTATCTCCTGGACCCACCTATGCCTAACGATTCATTCTCCATGCTCACCTATAAATAGTCGATTCTCACACTCATAAAAGGTTATATTATTTTTACTCTCTACTTACTGTTACATTGTAAAAATTCCCTGGAATCCTTGTTCTGTTTCACTAACTTGAGCGTCGGAGAATCTTCACAGGTGACACCACCTTTCGCCCATCTGCAACACAAAAACTTGGTGTGTAGGATCTCCAGGACATCAAGATCAGACTTTCCCACTGAGAGTTTGGATTATAATACCAGATACCCACTGTACCGGTGTACAAACACTTTTATCCTTGACTTTTGAGGCCGATCCCCACTCCGGATCTTTGACCCCGGATTAGACCAGTTTATTGGCACGCCTAGTGGGACCCGTTAAAGTTATTCCCACTTTCTACATAGGTTTAGTAGTCATCTATGGAGGGTAATAGACGCGAGTTTGTTGAGGGTCACGTGGAGGATGTGACCAACCACCATGTTAATAGGAGACTCCTCTTCGAATCTCCTGGAGTCAGCTCGATGAGGATGATACTACAGTGGTTTCAGATCCTTGTGATGAGGTCATAAGGTAGCTCAGGGAGGCGCTCGCAGAGTTTAGGAGGGAAAGGAGGCAGACTGAAGAGAAGGTGGTATCTCAGGCTAAGAAGACTCACCACACCACTGGAAGAGAGAAATCTGTGACTCTCTAGTATTTAAAGATCCCCATATATGAGGAGAGGGAGCAGACCCAGGACTCAGGGGATGGAGTTAATGGAAGGAAGAAGGAGTCAATGGTAGCGACTCCCGGAGCGTATCGGCTCAACGTCTGCTTTTCTAGGAGACTAATGAGCGTGCCTATTCCCAGGTACTTGTAGACAACTCAACCACTCTCTATTGGGAAGTATAACGGAGAGACAGACCCCATAAAACATCTCGATGCTTATGTGTATGAGGCTATGTACTTGGGAGCTGATGAAGACGTGATGTGTAGGATGCTCCCACGTACCTTGATGGAAGAGGCCCTTAGCTGGTTCAAGGGTGTACCCTCAGGATCAATAGACTTATGGGAGGAGATGGCAGCAACTTTTAAGAACCATTTTGTCATTTTCAGGGATTTCCCTAGGACGACTCACACCTTGGCCCAGATTAGGCAAGGGGAGAGCGAAACCCTTAAGGAGTTTCTGAAGAGGTTCTATAAGGAGGCAGTTATGGTGCCTAATCTCACAGAAGCCATTCAGCTACATATCATCATTGAAGCTCTCCAGCCTGGATCAGCTTTTGCCCTATCTTTGGCAAAGAGTCCTCCGACGACGTTTGAAGAATTTGATAGGTGTTTAGTTTGCATGGTTTTAGTGGTGTTTTGTTTAGGATTTGTAGGTTATTTTTGTTGTTTTTCTCCTTAATTCTAAGTGTTTCTTTCATTCCGCATTTGTTACTCGGGTGTTTCAAGTTTTTACAGGAATAACTTGGTTACAGGTGCATATATTCAAAATAAGAAGCATTCAAGGAAGCATTGGATGAATGGAAAGGAGTCAAGCCACGAAAAGCTAAAAAATAAAGCCTTATCCACCTTTAAAAGCATGATAGAGAAAGAATCCACCAAAAAGGGAATTTTGGGGCCTTAAAATAGTGAGAAAAGAACAAAAAGGTGAAGTCCAGAGAAATCCACTGCCTGTGGGTTTTTCCCATTGGCCATGGACCTCTCTGGAATGGGAAAATTAGGCCATAAAAAAATCCACTGGCAGTGGGTTTTTCCCACTGGTCGTGGATCTCTCTGCCTGGAGGTGGAAAAATTGAATTTTGGGAGCGGTTTCTAAAAGATATAAGCAGTTTTTGAAAGGGCAAAGAGGCACAGACATTGAAGTAGATTTTTTGGAAGAAAAAGAGAAAGCTTTGCAAAGGATTTTCGAAGGGGATCAAGGCCAAAAACGTGGAAGGACATCAATTTTGCAAATTTGGGGAGGAAGATTTTGGGAGATTTAGTGAGAATTCATCTTGTATTTTCTGAATCCCTAGCTTTATCTTTGAATTTTCTTCTATGTTTTTAATTTCTTTGTATTGTGGCATTGTGATTATTGTTTCCATGGCACATTAAACATTACTCTTGGGAATTAAGGTGTAGCATTTATGTGAACCATATTAAATGTTCTTCATTCTTGATTATTGAATCGTGTTTTCTTATTCGGTTTTGTGAGTTCTTAATGCTTCCATTAAGCTTGGAGATAAGTGTGGATGATCTTAAACGGTATGGGTAATTGAAAGATTGGCGTATAGTTTGAATTACATAAAATCGAACCTAGGGATTCGGGTTACGAAAGTAAACGAGACTCTTTGAGGGATATTCGAGTTTTCATAAAGCATAAGGGACCTAATTAGTGGATTGAACACGGTTCTTTAGTAATTGGGTACGTTAGTAAAGTTTTGAGAGAAAATCACTGATCAAATTAGGAAAACTCGCCTTAAGAAATGGGATTTAATAATTTAGAAATTGAATTACATTTGATATTGGCATCCATATACATGTGAACCTTTATCTCCCAAGAAACTAATCTCCACTGTCTCCAAGTAAATCTTTTCATTGTAATTACAAATTGCTTCTCTGTTGATGCTACTTAGTTTTACGCTATTAATTTCCGAATCACTAAATGATCTGTCTAGATAATCAAAGTGTTGTAAACCGGTAATTGGGAACAATCTCTGTGGGACGATATTTTTATTACTACGATACCCCGTGCGCTTGCGGTTGGCTATCAGAATTCCAGAGGAAGGCTTCAAAGTACGTGGGCATAGAAATGCATCTGGAAGCCATGACGGCTTGGACTAAACCACCAGGGCCAACCACAGAGGGATAAGGAGAAGGTGAGGCCAGACAAGCATTTCTAGAGAGATAACTTCAGAAGCCCTCGACTTCAGCAACATGAGAAGTGGATGGCTTCTTTCAGCAATTACGCACCGCTGCACTCTAAGCACTCCCAGATCTTAAGGGAGGTCGGATGGCCTACACTTAGCGTGTATGGGATTAGGAGACCGACTCCACTGAAAAGGCCTAGGAATCCACGTAAGTATTACGGTTTCCATGAGCAAGTTGGCCACTCCACTGACGAATGTAAGGCGTTGAAGAATACTGTGGAGACCCTTATTCGAGAGGGAAAGTTGAAGTAATATCTCTTTAAGGAGAAGTCCTTAGATAAGCCAGAGCGGATGGAGAAGCGAGGTCATGACCACAACTACAAAGGCGATAATAGTCGTACTCCAGTCAAGAGATACATTGCTGCTGAGAAGCTGAAAGGAGTTGTTATCAGTGAAGGTGCTCAGAAGGACGGTATGCCCCAGTAACAAAGGCAAGGCCGGCGTGAGGTGATTGACATGATCGCCGGAGGCTTGACTGGGGGTGGGGCGTTGATCACAGCCCAGAAGAATCATTATCGAATGATTTTCTCTGTGCGAGGGAAACCAAGGGATAACCGCACTTTCAGAGATAGCGTGTTGGCACCAGTGGTGTCGTTCTCAGATGAAGATTTTGGCCCAACTATCCCTAGGGTGATGACGCTGTGGTCATAGTCGCTGTAATTGCAAACAAGGACGTCAAGAGGATCCTTGTCGATCAGGGGAGTTCTTGCGATATTATTTTTTATAATTGTTTTAAAAGAATGGGTTTCAATGACTCAGATTTACAACCTTATACGCAGGAGCTCACAGCTTTTAATGGAGCGAAACAACCCACACAGGGATATCTTGACACCCTTGTGTCTTTCGAGGGTGAGCCCGGAGCAAGGACAGTGAAGTCCAGAGTGCTGGTGATTGATGTAGAGTCACTGTACAATGGCATCATAGGCCGCCCTACGTTGAATACTATAGAGGCAATCGTATCCACTCCACACCTTCTTATCAAGTTCATTTATAAGGACAACCAGGTTTTCTCCCTCTGAGGTGATCAAGAAATGGCCAGGTATTGTTACAACCTGAGCTTAAATATGGTGAAGTTAGAAGCGTTCAATAAAAAGAGGAAGCTGAATAACGAACGAACGATGGCGAGATTGGCTAGTCTGATAGACTTTGATCCCAGGGCGGAGCTGAAGATTGATCCCCACAACCCTTCTAAGCCTACGCCAGAAGGAGGTTCTAGAGACGTTGTGTTAGGAGATTCCCCAAAAACGATCACGCATATCAACGACAAGTTAGAAACTGTAATGGAACAGTGTCTGCTTGCGCTTCTTCATAAGTTTAAGGACTTGTTCGCATGGACTGTTACGGATATGCTCAGGATGGACCCTAATTTTTGTTGTCATAAGTTATCTGTCTATCTTGAGACGAAACTAGTGGCCCAAAAGAAGAGAAGGCTGGGCCCTGAAATACAGAGAGCAGCTTATGAGCAAACAAAAGAACTATTAAAGGCTGGATTCATTAGGGAAGTCAGATACTCCTCATGGCTCTCTAATGTGGTGATGGTACAGAAGGCCAACAGTAAATGAAAAATATGCATAGACTATGTGGATTTGAACTGTTGTTGCCCCAATGATCTTTATCCTCTCCTTAACATCGATCGAATAGTGGATAATTCGTCTGGTTACCAGTACTTGTCTTTCATGGATGCTTATTCGGGATATAACTAGATTCTGATATGGGAAAAAGATCAAGAGAAGACGGGATTTGTCAATGACCGCGGTGTTTTTTGTTACACCGTCATGCCCTTTGGTTTGAAGAACGCTGGTGCCACTTACAAGCGTATGATCAATAAGCTGTTCGAGGGCATGCATACCAAGTTAGTGAAGGTATACATTGATGACATTATTTCCAAGACCCCGGCTAGGGGTGAACATATGGAAGACTTGCACCAGGTGTTTACACGCTTGAGGCAGTACAACATGAGGTTAAACCCATGAAGTGCACCTTCGCTATGCCTGCAGGAAAATTTTTGGGTTTCATGTTGACTCAGTGCAGTATCGAGGCGAATTCGGGCAAGTGCCAGGCAATTCTGGACATGCAGAGTCTAAAGAATTTGAGGGAGGTCCAATCATTGAATGGAAAGGTAGCTGCCTTGGCACGATTTATGCCTAAGATGGCACACAGATCCCTTTCTCTATACAAGATCCTGAAGAAGTCCAAGAAATTTGAACGGGGATAGGAGCATGAGCAAACTTTCCAAGAACTTAAGGAGGTGTTGTCTAGCCCTCTTATTTTGGTAAGACCTAACCCCGGAGAGATGCTTATTCTTTACCTAGCCATCTCGGATGAAGCCTTAGGAGTGGCGCTGGTCAAGGAGACCCCGGAAGGACAGAGGCCTGTGTATTTCACTAGTAAGACACTGCAGGGAGCAGAGGGCCGTATCAGAAGATTGAAAAAGCTGCCCTCGCCATTGTTTAGGCCTCTCGTCGGCTCAGGCCATATTTTCATGCACACCCCATGATAGTGAGAACAGATCTCCCACTTCGATCTGTTCTGAGCAAGCTAGACCTCGCTGGGAGAATGATCAAGTGGTCTATCAAACTTTCAGAGTTTAATGTTTCGTATGAGCCTCGGGGTGCCATCAAAGCCCATGTTTTAGCTAATTTTTTGGTAGAAATGACTGAGGCAGACCCAATTGTACCACGAAACCATTGGACAATTTACATGGATGGCTCTTCCAATAGCAAGGGATGTGGTGTCGGTGTCGTGGTGGAGAGTGATGATGGCGTGCACCTAGAAATATCTCTACGCTTCAATTTCAAAACTTCTAATAATCAGGCCAAATATAAAGCTTGCCTCACCGAACTCAGAGTAGCAATTAATATCGGAGCTTCCGAGGTAACCCTCTGCAGTGATTCGCAGTTGGTGATCTCACAGATTCACGGTAAGTATCAAGTCCGTGAACCTCAGCTCCAATTATACTTAAATTGCGTGATTGAATTAAAGGGAAGATTCTCTATGTTGGAGTTTAAGTATGTGCCTAGAGAGGAAAACACTAGGGCGGACATCCTCTCGAGACTTGCAAGCACAAAGCAGCCTGGGAACATAACATCCATGGTATAGAGTACGTTGACGACGCCCAGCATCCCTATGACCCCGTCGCTGAATGCAATCTTGTATCATGCCTTCGATGAGAATTCATGGGTAGTACTTTATATATGATATTTCATCGACGGGCAATTACCCACTAATGAATTAGAAAGGAAGAAGTTGAAGAGGGAGTTGCCTTACTTTACGTTGGTGGATGACATGCTCATACGGAGAGGGTTCTCTATACCGTACCTCCATTGTTTAAATGAAAACGAGGTGCTAGATGTGCTAGAAGAGGTGAATGAGGGGTAGTGTGGACACCACGCCAGCGGTATAAGCCTAATAAGGAAGGTTCTCAGAGCGGGTTACTGGTGGCCCATGATGAAGAAAGACTCCATCGAGTTTATAAAGAAATGCGATCCGTGTCAGAGATTTTCCAACCTTCTTCACACACCTGCCCAGGAGCTTTCTACATCCGCCGTGCCATGGCCTTTTCATTAGTGGGGCCTTGATATCCTAGGCCCATTCCCAACAACGCCTGGCGGCATCAAGTACCTCATCGTTAGGGTGGATTACTTTACGAAGTGGATAGAAGCAGAGCCCGTTGTGCACATCACCTTAACTCGGACACGACGCTTTGTCTATGAGAACAGTTTAGCACGGTTTGGAGTTCTAGCATGGATTGTTACTGACAATGAAACTTAATTTACTGATCAAAATGTTCACAGAACTGCTTGAAGGGCTGGGGATAGTCCAGATCTTCTCATCTGTCAAACATCCTCAAACGAATGGTCAGGCTGAAGTGGCTAATAGAGAAGTGCTGAAAGTGCTTAAGAAGCGTCTGAGTGAAGTAAAGGGCGGATGGACAGACCATCTATGCCATGTCTTGTGGGCATATCTCACCACACCACATTCTTCAACCAACGAGTCTCCGTATCGACTTATTTACGGTGTTGAGGCAATGATACTAGTGGAACTCCAGAATACGTCAATAAGGGTTGAGTATTTCTCTAAGGAGAATAATAATGCCAATATCTAAATTAGACGTTCTTCAAGAGCTCAAAGAAGACACCTTTGTCAGGGACCAGGCTATCAAAGCAAAGGCCGCCCTCCGATACAACAAACGCGTTCAACATAGAGCATTCAATATAGGAGACCTCGTTTTAAGGAAGGCAAGTGTGGGTAATAAGTTCGCTTATCAAGGCAAATTAGCACCGACATGGGAAGTCCCTTACAGAGTATCCGAGGTGACTGGCAAAGGGTCATATCGCTTGGAGAACGTCGATGGCACACCTATCAGCAATAAATGGAACATGCAGAATTTACGTATTTATTACAGCTAGTTGGTAAGACGGCGTGTACTCTTTTGCCTAACTTGAGTTTTTTCCCATTGGGTTTTCTCAAGAAGGTTTTAACGAGGCATGACCCCAGCTATGCTTTATTTGTAACTCATATTCAATTTAATGAGAAATATATTCATGACTACTATACTTTCACTTTTCTCCTATGTCTGTGATTTATAGCTTTACGCACGACGTACATAAGAGCCCTCAGGATGGATGATCTCAACTACCTATTCTGTAGTTGACGATGTAACTCCTTGATTGGTCAAATGGGTTGTAGGGCTGGTCTTTTTCCAAGGTCACAAACCGAACCCTTATAAAGATATGGGTTGTAGGTCTGGTCTTTTTCCAAGGCCACAAACCGAACCCCTATGAAGATATGGATTGTAGGGCTGGTCCTTTTCCAAGGCCACAAACCAAACCCCAATGAAGAAACAACCTTCAGGATGGATGATATCAATTACCTATTATGTAATTAACGATGTAACTCCTTGAATGGTTAAATAGATTGTAGGACTGGACCTTATTCAAGGCCATACCGAACTCCATGAAAAGGCATCCTAATCACTTATTCTATAATTGGGTGTAAAAATTCACCCTCAGGATGGATGATCTCAATCACTTATTCTATGATTGACGATGTAACTCCTTGAGCGGTTCGACGGGTTGTAGGATCGGACCTTTCCCAAGGTCGTATCGAACCCCAGTGAAGGTTTACTATCTGGGCGGACAAGCTCAGTTTTTCCTTCTTAGAATTGATGACACAACCTCATGAGAAATATTTAAACTCTTTCTAGTAATCAGTGAAAGTGAAGGAACGTTATTCATTCAACGAAATACTTCCTCCAATTTGGTGACGCAACCAGACCGATCCTAAGTCTTAATTCGAAGAACGGATAGCAGATTTTACAAGTTAAAGTCAAAGAGCCCATTCATAATGTTGGAGGCAGTGCTGAAAGGAAGTAAAAATCTTATTGATTGAAAAGAAAGGAAGCACAAGCATTTAGTCAAATCTGGAGCTGATCCCAGAACACAGCAAAACAATTCAAGGAAAAATTAAAAATAGCTAAGAGGGCGAAACTTTTTGATGAGTCTCTTCACGCTTTTGGCTATCTTCAGTAGCCTTGCTCCCATCCTCAACTTTCTTTTCAGGGTCTTCCTCGCCTCCGACCTCATCAACCTTTTCCCTTTCTTCCTCGGCGGCATCTTCAAGTCTAGAAGTTGGTGGATCAGGCCTTATACTTTGACCTTCAGGGAGAGGGGGCAGTGCATACAGAGTCTCAGTAGGCTCCTCATGCTGGCCATCTTTTACGGCAACTAGTTTCCCTTCATGAAACTCATAGAACGGATCAAGTCCGTATAGGTTTAGCTTCACGGTAGGGTTGCGGTAAAAAATTTGACAGATAGCCAGGCCGAAGGATTCATGCGCTACGCTGGTGCAGATTTGTACAACTTTAGCTATCTTGGCCTTCGCAGAGGCAAGGTTCTTTCACAGTTTCACATTTTCTACTTCTAGCAACCCGACTATGGCACTCCCCTGTTTGAGCTTTTCAATTTGGGCGAGCAACTTTCTCTCCCTGTTGGCCTATTCCTCATTGAATTTTGTTCGCCCGGCCTCAGCAGTTGTAAGGTCTTCACTCAGCTTAGCTGATTTCTCCTTCTCAAGCTTGAGCTCTTCCTTCAGCTGGGGGACTTCTTTATTCTCCTCCCTGAGTTCAGAAACAAGCCGCTCCATGGATTTTATTGAAATATTCAGGTCACTGATTTTTGTGGCTTATTCCTTGACCTTGTCTTCTGCTTTCTTCAGCTCATTCTCAATCGCCCTTAAGGTGGTCCTCTCTTTAACAACCCAGGCCTCCTGTTTCTCAGCCTCAGCATTGAGTTTTTCAATTTCTTCAGTGTTGTCCATTATAGCACTCAGAGATTCTAGGAGGCCCGATAGCTCAGACAACTGCCACTTTCCAGCCCGATAGGCATCTTTGATCCCTAACGGTTCAAGCGTAGGCTTGAGGCGGTAATCCGGCTTAGGAAGGGTAGCGGGCATGAAGCCTTCATACGAGAGGTACGGGGTTAGTAAGGATGAGTTGGGGGGAGTGTGAGCAGGTGTAGGCTGTGAATCTGACTTGGTTGTAGGTTTGGAGTCAGTAGAGGCATCAGTTTGGGTGATCACTGCCTTACGCTTCGAAACGCCCTGCATACCGGTCTCTTCCAGGGTTCTTTATTTCTTTTTGTTTGGCTCAGCAATGGAAGGTTTCTTGGCATCAGTAGCTTTCATCATCCTTTTGCCTTTTTCCTTCTTCTTTTCCACTAGTTGCTCCTACTGGTCTGTTGGTTGAGTTTTATCTTCCTCGGGGGCATCCTTCAGCGGGACGTCCTTACCTGCGTTTGAGGTAAGAGTGATGGTCTGGGGAATGGATTTGAACGAGTTCCTTTTGGCCTGAATGTTGTTTTCTTTAGAGGAGCAGTCTTCCTTTATCAGCATAGACTTTAGATCATTCATGGCTTTGCAAGACTCTTTTATTTCTTCTGCATAAGGAAGGAAAAGAGTATCAGTATTGAAATAACATATATCGGATATTAGCAAAAATGAAAAAATTTGTAAAGGCGGATTATTACTTAAATATTCATCCTTTTGGAAATTGGACCCTAAGAGACGTTTGTAGGAGACCTCCTAGGTTTCGGCAGTATAAGCCTTTAAGGCGCTCAGGACCTTGACGGACTGCGAAGATAGTTCACTCTCTTCTGTGTAGTAAGCCCTGCTGGCAAGCAAGAAGTTCTCATGTGTCCAGCTTGTGGGGAACTGGAGGATCCCTTCTTTGTTTCGCTAAAATACTGACTTGTTGGGCTATATTCTGATCCTTGTATAGAGACGTTTGAATGACTTCTCGTCGATCTTTACAAAATCAGTGAAGGACTTGAAGTTTATTATTTTTGAGTCACAACAGAGTGTGATGAACCCAAGACCGCCCTTCTTATTAGAATGGCAGACCACCTGGCAGTAGTAGAAGAGCATCGCCACGGTGGGTTTGAAGTTAAAGTGATTTCCCAAGACCTCGAGAGCACGGATGAGGCTCTATTTGTTGGGATGTACTTGGGAAGGAGTATACTCCAGGAATCTGAGCACGCCCATTTTGAAGTCATTGAGGGGGAAGCAGACTTTGAGATGCTAGAACACAAAATCGTGCATATACATGGACCTATCGTCTAGAACGTGATGGCAGATCCATTCTTCAGGATGAGGTGCCATGACCATGAACCTCTCTTTCAGCCTTTCTTGTGCATATACCCTGAACCGCAGGTACATCCGTCCTCCGTCTATTCTAGCGTGGATAGAGGCTATTTCTTTGAACTTATCCTTAACCCAGCAGTAAAGATGCGTCTCATTCAGCTTCTCCCAATCTAGGCGGTGTGCTACGACGTTCACACACCCTTCTACGGTCCTAAGAATCGGAACTTTTCCATGCCCCTTGATGGTCATCTCGCCTAAAGCATGGTGAAAGGCGTCAGTACTGTGATAAAAAGTGACATCGTGAGAAAGGAACCAGTTCAAACTCGACTCGCTGTCAGAAGGGCTGTTAGCCTCTAAACTAGAGGAAGGTATAGGGCAGGGCCTAACCACTGGCCGCCTTGAGGAAGAACCTTCCTCCCTTCCTGAATGGCGAGACTTGGCACCAAAAGGACCCACAGAAATCCTTCCGCCGTAATAGTCAGTTGGTCTCTAAGGGTTACGCCCCCTGGTGCGAGGGACCAGTACGACTCTGCCTAGAACGCATGATTGAGGTTTTATAGAAAATGAAGAAGAAACTAAGAGAAAGGAGAAGTGTGGTTACCTAAGAGTTAGGAGGATTGGAAGAGAAAGGGACTTCGCAAAGATAGCAGCAACAATCTTCTTAGATAAATTGAGCAGAGTTTTCCTAAGGTTGAAGTAAGTGAGTTGCCAAAAATGCTAAGTCTTCTATTTATAGTTTTGAAGAGGCATAACTACTTGCCAGATGACACGTCGTTTGTCAGGAAACGCAACCTTTCCAGGATCAAATGACATCATCGTTTCAAACCCCAAACGTATGTCCCTTGGAAGGAAAGTGAAATCAAATGGGCCCAAAATTCAAAATTTCAGGCCCATTAACATGCTCGCGACGGTTAATGAACCACGTGATAGGAAAATCATCATTACTCACGTGTTAATAGCCTTTAATACCCATCATTGGAGGCGTGTAAATACATAGACGTTGCAAAATTTTGAAAAGGAGTTATAACTTCCAAAAACTCTTGGAATTCTCTCGCAAGGTAAATTATTGTCTGAACTCGATCTCCATACCGCCAGAATGACATAAGAGATGATTGTCTTAGTCCGGTATCAACGCCCACTAGAGAGCAGATTTAGCTTATATAAGAAACTCTACCAGTCCCTCACACAAGCTAGGGGACAGATGATCTAGTCTCGATACCGGTACCTGGGACAGATAGGTATTTGTATCCGTTCTCACTGTGCTACCGGCCTCCTAGGTATACCTTCGGACTGTAAATCCGTATGAGGCATTCTCCATATCGGAATGTCCAGGTTCTTACCTTGCACACTGGAAAGTATCCACATCACCCGACAGAAGGTACAAGGTACAGCCGCAAGGAGGATACGCGAGAAACGTGACTCCCCCGCATCGTGTGTCAGAATCGTACACTGAGCAGTGAACTATTTGTCTCTTGGCCCAACCTGTGCCTAACGATTCATTCTCTATGCTCACCTATAAATAGTCGATTCTCACACTCATAAAAGGTTATGCTATTTTTACTCTCTACTTACTGTTACATTGTAAAAATTCCCTGGAATCCTTGTTCTGTTTCACTGACTTGAGCGTCGAAGAATCTTCGCAGGTGACACCACCTTTTGCCCTTCTGCAACGTGAAAGCTTGGTGTGTAGGATCTCTAGGACATCAAGACCAGACTCTCCCACTGAGAGTTTGGATTATAATACCGGATACCCATTGTACCGATGTACAAACACTTCTATCCTTGACTTTTGAGGCTGGTCCCCACTCTGGATCTTTGACCCCGGATTAGACTAGTTCACAATCTATAGAAATATGTCTAAATTTTATCACACTTATTAGTATATATATAATTACTCTTCGTACTACAAGAAGATTATATATATATAAAATTCATTTTCATATGACTAATTCTTAAGTGTACGATTGGTCGAATGCCTTTATCAGGTGATGCCTAGGTATCTCGCTCAGAGACACCTATCCCAATGGAACCCTCTGTCCAACTAGAACCCCGACTTTAAAAATCTTTGCTTGAAAAAAAATAGAAAAAGATGTGGACCAAAGGGACCCGCCCAAAGTAGTCATATAGAATTTTGGAAGCCTTCACAAAGGCCCATCCATTCGGATGAAGCTGAGTCAGGGTGAGATTTAAGGCGTTCAGAGCACATAGGTGTAATCCAACTCTCCCGGGTCAGTTTGGGTATGACAAACCCTTTCCTCCGAGGAACAATTGAGACACTCCACGTTGGAAGCTAACGTAAAGTGATTGAAGGATCCCTCTTGCCATAATTTGGCAATGACACCATCATCACTGATGGAAGAAGGAAGGGAAAGAACTTCCTCGTTGCCCAAGAAAAAGTGTTTGAAGAAGAAGCCATTTTTTATTTAAAAAAGAAGAGAGAGAAAAAACTTGGGGGGGGGGGGGCTTCTAGCTCAGACCCAAGTGGCTAGGAGAGATAAAAGGATCATGGAAACTCAAGATCTCCATTATGCTTTTAAAAAATAAAAAGATTCGGTGGGTCTCCTCCTGATTCGAGGGAAACATTAAGTTATTATTGTATTATGGTTATAAATTTTAAAATTTTCATCATTAATATAATAATTGTGTTAATTAGCTAAGTGATTATAGTTGAAATTTAAGAATGATCTTCTATGTTAATATAGATGGATAGGTAGTTAATTATGACTAATTGCTTGTGGCCGGACCTGGATTGTTGTAGTCACAATATTGTAGTTAATAGTAATTTATTATTTTTTATAGTGGTTGTTTTAAAAATCAGTCTAAAATATTTATGAGTTTTTAAAATAACTAATCTAAAAGTACTCTAATATTATTACTTATGTTAAAAATTAGTGTAACGATTTCTAATACAACTAGTGTAACAAATCCTAAAATGTATTGAACAACTCCAAGTCCGACCGCGACCACTATGAAGCTTTACTCACATGAGCCATGCAACAGAGTAAATACAAAGGGAGCATCATGACAATCCCTATCGCACCATGGATATCTTCAATACCATGTGCTCGTAGTTATGTTATAATGAATGTTTATCATCTACCAAGGACCACGTTTGTGTGACGAGTGAGACCTCCTTTGTATGGACCATATAGAAAATGATGAAAGATGTTATGTCTGATAGATTAAAAAAAAGATAGATCAAACGTAAAACAATGTTGACAAGTGATTGTTATAAGAATATCATTTATTAATACTGCTTAGAAGAGGACTTAGAAATTAAGAGTTTGAATTTTGTCACTTCTATAGAAAATGCTTTGTTAAAAGAGACAAAATTTATTTTAATGATAAGAAAACCATTTTTTGGTTTGTGTGACAATTTATAATTAAATGATTATATAAAAAGCTATTATGCTGGCCGTGTTTTTTTTTAGTCAACTGCTAGCCGTGTATGTCAATATTTTTGGTGAAGAGAAAAATTAGGGCCATATGAGCGGGCCTTCTATTTTGTTTTTGGTAATAATAATGTGGACGTTACTCTTTTTTTTTGACACAATGGACGTTACTTAGAATGACAGATGAAAACGAACTTCGGGCCACAAAAAAGGTGTTCCAATGGGCTGGGGAATAGGCAAGGACAGAGCTAAAGCCTTTTCTTCCGTACTTAAAAAAAAGACTTAACATTGTTCCAAAAAAGAAGACTTAACATTCATTCATTTGTCTATATCTTTTGAGTTCATTTCAAGTAGAGCTGCTAAAATTTCAACAAAAAAAAAAATAGAGCTGATAGAATGAGTATGTATTTATGGATCGGTCCAGCCCACCAGTAAAATGGGTGGATTTTGACATTAAAAATTGAAGCCCAAATTAGTTAGGACTTTTTTTACTCGACTTGTAAAAATTCCGCACTTATCATAAGCCGAATGAACTTGATCTTTCTCTTGTAAAATTATGAGAGCGGCATGAAAAAAACCCAAAATTATACATGAACGGGTTTAGGCACCTTAAAGTGAAGCCCAAATTAATAGGGCCTTTTGGCCTGAGCTCAAAAAAGCCTGACTTGTTTTGCCAACATAGTTTTAGCATTGTTATCAAAATCGAATTGAACCGATCAGTTTGACCGGTTAAACCATGAATCAATTAGGTGACTGATTTGAATCAATTTATTATTATTATTAGTTCAATCCCCGGTTTGCTTGAACCGGTACCAATTCAATGACTAGTACGATTCTGAAAACATTAGTTTCAAGTATATGTTTTTGATCAAAAGTTTCAATTTGCTCATTCAGTTAGCTTTGGGCTAACCTCGTGGCAATCAACACGTGTCACAATTTGATTGATTGGTGATTTGGTATAGATGGATGTTGAACTCATGACTAAAAAGGAAAAACCCCAAAACTTTTGACACCAAATCAAATGCCAATTTTATTGTATATATGGTAATAATCATATATATATATATATATATATATATATATATATATATATCGGCTCTTTTTTAAAATAGTGCCAAAAAAATAATTTAACTTTTATGGTAGTTGGCAAAATAATTCATGGTTTGGGTTAAAGTTGTCCAATCATTTTTGCATTTCGTACGTTGACCCCACGAAATGTTAGACGTGTCACATTTTGCACCTTGAACATGCGAAATCAACGAGGGCTCGCGACGTGTCATGATCTGGTCCATTTCGCTGATCAAGATGACGAAATCGGATGCGTCATATCAGTCACAGATTTCGCATACTAAACATACGAAAATGTCAGAACACATGGCACTTTTTCGCAAACTAAACATGCGAATAGCAGTATTTCATAAATAAAGCACTTATTAGTAAGAACTGTAGAAGTTTAATTTAAAGACATAATAATTTACTATTATAAGAAAGTCTCATGGTTAATAAAGCACGCCTACACTTGCATTGTTTTAAATTTCTCTCTCAATAATACCGTAGCTCACTTATTTCTCCACCAATATACTTAATGTGCATTATACTAACCATTAACTTTTTTATTAATTTTATTATATAATAATAATAACAATAATAATTCGTAAGATCCACCCTAATTCTTTTTAAAAAATTATATTCATATTGGTCAAAATTTACCGTGATTAACCTAAAAAGAATGGTAGATTTTATTAAAAAAATTTGAGGCTGAGAGGTGGTTTGTGTAGTAATATTTACGTATACCTATTCCTATGCATGTTAAAATTAGCAATTATCCAAAAGTGTCCATTGACAATTGAAAATAACATAATGGAAACAATGTGTGTCTATATATATATAACAGTAAATATAATATTATTTTAATGTAAAATGATATAAATTAGTATTGTATAATATAAGTACAACTTAATATAATAAAAATATTATTATGAATGAAAATTAAATAATTTTTATCAAATTATAAAATAACAAAATTTTAATATTTAAATCAATTTAATAAAAATAAAATATTTATAAATATATATATATATATATATATATTTGTTAAACAAGTATAATACATATTTCTTCCTATTTAATAAATAGGGGGATAACAGTTATGTGTATATAAACGTTACAAACATACTATTTTAACACGAAGTAATAGTGATATTGTCCATGTTTTTTCCCAATTAAAATTGTCGTGTATGCAGATAACAACTTTTTTTTAACATTGTTAGACATTTTCGCATTCTCAGTAAGTGAAATCTATGACTAACATGATGCATCTGATTTCATCATCTTGGCCAGCAAAATGTACTAGATCAAGACATGTGGCGGGCCCTCGTTGATTTCACATGTCCATTATGCGAAATGCTGACACGTCTGATATTTCGTAGGGTCAACATACAACATGTAAAAATGATTGGATAGCTTTAACCCAGACCATGAATTATTTTACCAACTACCATAAAAGTTAAATTATATTTTTTGGCACTATTTTTAAAAAAGAAGCCATATATATATGATAACATTCATTTATAAATATTTAATAAATTACAATATAATTATATAATTTTAAATTTATTTTTTGTAAATATATTTAAACTTATTAAATATTAAATATTAAAATATATTAATATACTTAATAATAATTTAAGATATTTTATAATATATTTAATATATTTAATAAATTTCTCTTAAATATATTTAAGTTATATATATATATTATTTATTAATATATTTAATAAATTGAAACGTCTTATGGGACGAGTAGATGTATTTAGCCCTAGCCAAAAGGAAAAGTTGTACACTAAGAGTTTTTTTTGTTTCAGTGCTTTTTTCTTTATTTACGGTTTATTTGTAAAAAAAATATATTTGTTGATGGTACAGAGTCAGACTTAAAGGGGGGTTGACACTAAATCAAATGCCTATTTTATTGTATATATGGTAATAATCATATACATATGATAACATTCATTTATAAATATTTAATATATTACAATATAATTATATAATTTTAAATTTATTTTTGTAAATATATTTAAACTTATTAAATATTAAATATCAAAATATATTAATATATTTAATAATAAATTTAAGATATTTTATAATATATTTAATATATTTAATAAAATTCTCATAAGTATATTTAAATGAATTATTTATATATATATATTATTTATTAATATATTTAATAAATTGAAACGTCTTAGGGGACGAGTAGATATGAGAAAGGAAAAGTTGTACACTAAGAGTTTTTTTTTGTTTCATTGCTTGTTTCTTTATTTATGGTTTATTTGTAAAAAAATATTTGTTGATGGTACAGAGTCAGACTTAAAGGAGGGGTTGAATAAGTCTCAACTTTTTTTTTCACACAAACTTATAAAAATAATTTAAAAGACTTTTTAGACTTTTGATAGTGTAGACTTTGGAAAGCGAAGGGTAAAAAGAAGATAACACAGCAGATTTATACTGGTTCACTACCAAAGCAGAAGGTACGTCCAGTACTTTCAGACTTGAAGGGTTTTCACTATGTAAAAACATTTTTTATACAATAAGCACAACCCTTACTTCAATTATTGTTAACTCCAGCCATTTCTGGCTTAACTTAAGTATTCTTTCAATCAAGCCACTCCTACCTCAGGCCCAAGTATTCTTTCTAAAGACTTTTCAGGCCAAATAAGTGTTTCCCACTTAATTTAAGGACAAGTAAACACATTAGACTCATTACACAAAGTATAAGTAATAGAGAAAAGTTGTGATACAAAGATAACTGAGCGTACAAAGAGATTTGTATTTAAAGCAAAGAATACGCTAAGTTATGATAAGTAAGAAGCCAATGTCTGTTAGGGGCAGAACAACAAGAAAAGCTATTGCTTTTAAGGCAAGAACAATGAAAAGCTTAAGAGTTTTCTAGCAAACACTTGACATTTTTGTTCGTGTTCTTTTTAACCTCTTCACACCTTCTGATCTTCTCATATTTATAGTGTTATTGAGATAGCCATTGTTCAGCCATTGGAGAAGACATAACCCTTGACCATATTTGACTTTGAAGATGTACACAATGGCAGAGTCTGAATCAAGCGTGCCTTAGAACTTATACCAAAATGGTGATCCTTGATAATCTCATATCAAAAGACACCTATTTGCTTAGCTATTTCAAGCTAAAAGGTACGTCATTGTAGATGTTGACTTTAGGCTTTTACACTATCATAGTTTCAGCTTTTTCTGAAAATCTTAAGATATGTGAGGCATCTTCCTTGGTTCTTGTGCGCATGAGATCCTCAGCTTTTTATCCTTTTCCTTTTTAATGAAAGGTGTAGGTTTTGAGCAAAATACTATGTTCATAGAAAGGGAAGCTTGTTGTTTCAAAAAAAGGTTCTTGAGAATGATGATTATTAAGAGCCTAGTAATGCATTTAGACTTTTTTTCTCAGTTCTTGATGTTTCATGATGATAAGCTTCTTTACATGGATGAGCCAGACTTATCGTTGAAATAAATTTTGTTTGATGGACTCCCCATTTTGTTAACCAAGTGGCCTCAATGACTCAAGAGGGAAGGTGAATTGAGTCTTAAAGATAGTTACCTTTTTAGAACTTAATTTCAATTTCACTTTACTTTATTTAAAGAGATGAAAAAATAAGTATCACAATAAATAAATAATAGTAATTAAAGCAAGAAGGTAAAACAATTAAACAACTTGAAATTAAATAGAGTAAGGGAAGAGAGAAAGTGACACACTCAAATTTTTATCCTGGTTTGGAAACCCCTACGTCTAGGCCCCAAGTAAACTACTTGAAATTTTCCACTAAGAATTTGAGATATACAAGATGAGCCAATACAAATTTCTTGATTTCCCTACCAAGAAATTTATCCCTCACTTTTATCATTCTCACAATTCTTACTCAACCCCCAAAGGCCAACCCATTACCTTTGTAACAATGCTCTCAACTTAATTTATGAATGAGTAAAACAAAACCTTTTCCACTACCCTAACAATGATAAGCAAAGCAAGAGAAGAAGTAATGTGATAAGAATCATGAGATGTAGCTCTCTTTGTAGAGCATATTTTGCAAATTAGACACATTAATAAAACTCTCTTGATAGAGTAGATAAGAAGTTTAAAGCGTAAATCAAGTATGATCAACTTTAAAGAATGTAGCTCTCTTTTAGATAGAGCGATTTTAGAAAATTTAAGCGTAGAAGAAGTTGATCAAAAATAAAATTCTCTTTGATAAAGCAAGTTTAAAAATGAAAACACATAGAGAATAACTTACTCAAAGAATGTAGCTCTCTTTAAGAACAAAATAAAAAAAGTTAAATGCATAGAAAATATTAACCAAAATTTTGCCTCTTGAAAAAGTGTGAGAAAGAATAAGAATTATTTTAGAAAAGAAATGTTTTAGAAAAGAATTATTTTAGAAAAGAATTATGCAAAGCATGATTCATCTAAAATTCCCAATTCTTTTCAAATTCTTATGAAATTTTCTTTTGTTAGGGTTTTGTAAAAATATCCGCTTGCTGATCATTTGAAGCTACATATTCAATTTTGCAATCCCCTTTTAACACATGATCTCGAATAAAATGATGTCTTATTTCAATATGCTTAGTTCGAGAGTGCATTACCGAATTCTTTGTTATATTAATCACGCTTGTGTTATCACATTTTAAAGGAATTTGATATTGGAATACCTAAAAATCCGTAAGTTGTTGCTTCAACTATAAGCTTTGAGCACAACAACTTCTGGTTGTGATATATTCAGCCTCGGCGGTAGATAGGGCAACGCTGACTTGTTTCTTGCTATGCCAAGACACAAGAGAACTACCTAGAAGATGGCACAAGCCACTAGTGCTCTTACGATCGGTTTTGCAACCGGCAAAATCAGAATCAGAATATCCAACAATGGTGTAATTTACCCCTTTTGGATACCACAAACCAACATTTTGAATACCAACAGGATATCTTAACATTTTTTTCACAGTAGATAAATGTGATTCTTTAGGTTTAGATTGAAATCTAGCATATATACACATAATATTCATTATATCAGGATGACTAACAGTAAGATAAAGAAGGGATCCAATCATACCTCTATATTTGATGACATCAACTTCTTTGCCATTTTCATTAAGATCTAGATAACAGGAGGTTGCCATTGGTATAACAATTTCCTTTGCTTTGTCCATGTCAAACTTCTTAAGAAGTTCTTTGTAGTACTTTGATTGGTTGATGAAGAAACCATTCTTTCCTTATTTGACTTGAAGTCTAAGGAAGAAAGTCAACTCTCCCATCATTGATATTTCAAATTCTTTCTGCATCATACTCGAAAATTGCTTGTAAAGTAAATCATTAGTAGCACCAAAAATGATGTCATCAACATAGATTTATACTAATAGGATATCTTTATTCTCACATTTTATAAAAAGAGTGTTGTCTACTTTTCATCTTTCAAACTTATTTTCTAAAAAAAATTTACTTAGCCTTTCATACCAAGCCCTTGGAGCTTACTTTAATACATATAAGACCTTTTTAAGTTTGAAAACATGATCGGGATATTTAGAATCTTTAAAACCGGGAGGTTGTTCAACATACACATCTTCTTGTAAATAACCATTTAAGAAAACACTTTTTACGTCCATTTGATGTAATTTAAAATCCATACAACATGCAAATGCTAGTAGCAATCTAATGGCTCAAGCCTAGCTATGGGTACATACATTTCATCATATTCTATTCCCTCTTGTTGATTATAACCCTTAGCAACTAAGCTAGCTTTATTTCTTGTTATTAAACCCGATTCATCAAGTTTGTTTCGAAAAACCTATTTTGTTCCTATTACTTGATAATTTTTAGGTTTTGGCGTTAATTCCCATATTTCATTTCTTTTAAATTGATTTAATTCATTTTGCATAGCTAATATCCAATGTTCATCTAAGATAGCTTCTTCAATAGTTTTAGGTTCAATTTGAGAAACAAAGGTGAGATGATTGCATGCATTTCTAAGAGAACTACGAGTAATTACCCCTTTGGAGATATCACCTATGATATTATCCGCTGAAAGATTTCTTGGATATATCCATTATTTTGGAATATCAGATGGTGATTCTTTTTGTTGAATATCCTCAGCTTGCTTTGTTTCTTCTTCTTTGTCTCATATCTTCATGTCTTCTATTAGACCTGCAAGATCATCAATACCCTCCTTTCTTAGAGTCTCTTAGTTATCTTCGTTAAACTTTACATGAATAGACTCTTCTATAGTCAAGGTTCGTTTGGTAAAGACTCAATAAGATTTACTATTAGTTGAATAACCCATAAAGATTGCCTCATCAGACTTAGCATCAAATTTTCCTAGATTGTCCTTACCATTATTATGAACAAAACATTTGCATCCAAAAACACGTAAGTGTGAAATATTTGGTTTTATATTTTTGAAAAGCTCATAAGGGGGTTTTGTTTAAAATGGGCTGAATCAAACAACAATTCATAACATAGCAGGTTGTATTGACAGCTTCGGCCTAAAAACTTTTTGGAATCCCATTTTCGTTTAACATTGTTCTAGCAAGTTCTTCTAGAGAATTATTCTTCCTCTCAACAACACCATTTTGTTGAGGTGTTCATGGTGTAGAAAAATTATGTTTGATTCCATTATTTTCGCAAAAGTTTTTGAAATCTTGGTTTTCAAATTCTCCCCCATGATCAGTTTGAATAGATGCTGTCTTTAGGTTCATTTCATTTTGGACAACCTTCATAAGCTTTTTAAATGCTTCACTTTTATGATAGATGAATAAAGTCCATGTAAATCTAGAGTAATCATCTACAATCACAAGTGCATAGTAATTGCCACCAAAACTTCTAATTCGTGATGGTCCAAAAATATCCATATGCAAAAGCTGTAAAGTCCTTTTTGTTGAAATGATGTTTTTAGGTTTAAAGGAGGCCTTTACTTGCTTTCCCTTATGACAAGCATCACAAAATTTGTTTTCAAGTTTCATTTTGGGTAATCCTATCACTAAGTCTTTTGAAATCAATTTGTTCAAGTAATCTATATGAATGTGGTCAATTCTCCTATGCCATAGAAATGATTCATCTTCTCTAGAAATTAAGCATTGTGCATCATTTGAGAGCAAGCTATCTAGATTAATCATGTAAATATTATCTATTCTTTGACCAATGAATTTGATTTTATTTTCTGTATTTTCAATCATGCAATAATTTGAATTAAAGGTTATAATGAATCATTTATCACATAATTGACTTATATTTAACAAATTGTGTTTTAATCCCTCAACATATAAAACATCATTAATTAAGGTAGAGGAATTGGTACTTACATTTCCATGTCCAAGTATCATTCCCTTTGTGTTGTCTCCATAAGTAACACTTCCTTTGTTCTTTGGAGTAAAGGTTGAGAATTTTGACATATCTCAGGTTCTATGTTTTGAACATTCGCTATCTAGGTACAAATGAGAGTTTGCCGCCTTAAAACATACCTACAAAACAAGTTTTCAAGTTTTAGGTACCCTTTGTATGTTGGGTCCTTTCTCATTAGTTTGGGTTTTTAAAATTTCTTTTGGAACCATACCTTTCTAGTAGACTTTTGGTAGGTATTCTTTATAAAGAAATTAAAAGTAATATGGCCATATATTCCATAATAGAAACATGTTGCATTCAAGGAATAAGACATTTTATAATGGTCCTTATACAGTTTGTTATACCTTCTTTTAAAGCACTTAATACTTGTATGACCCATTTTTCCATAAGTTACACATTTTAGAATGGGTTTAGGTTTTTCTTTAAAGGGTACAAAGAAGTTCTTGTATTCCTTACTATTTTCATACTTTTCATAACCTATGCCTGTTCTACCAAGGGTATACTTTTGATTTCCAAGAAGTGCATCAAGATTCTTTTTACCATTTGTAAATTTTTCAAGAGTTTCTTTTAGATCTTTATTTTCATTTTCAAGAAGCCTGTATTTATCAAACAACATACAATCTTCATCACCATTACAAGTCATGAGAATGATATTAGATGTGATTAATTCTCCATTTTGAACTCTAAGGTTTTTCTTTTCTAAGTTAATTTCATGCAACTCATTTTCAAGTTTCAAAATGGTTTGTTTTGAGCATGCATACTTTTTTGTTATTAACATAAACTTCTCATGTAATTCACCACATGCTTCTAGTAATTCATCTTTATCAATTTCACTTTCATCATCACTAAAATTATTTAGGGAACTTATGTCATCATTTTCAGAGTGCTTGGTCATAAGGCAAAGGTTGGCGACTTCTTCCTCCGATTCCTCAGATGAGTCTTCATTGTTTTCTTCCCAAGCTATGTATGCTCTTCTTTTTCCTTTGTTGTCCTTGTTATTTTTCTTGGGGTTTGGACAATCTATTTTGAAGTGACCTATTTTGCCACATTCGAAATAACTTTTTACCTTGGTTTGGATTTCTTCCTCGGAAGCCTTTCTTCTTCATGAACCTTGCAAACTTTTTGACAAGTAGACCAAACTCTACATCGTCAATTTCTTCAATTTCAGATTCTTTATCTTTATCTTCTATTGATGAAGCTTTAAGAGCAATGCTCTTTTTTTATTGAGCTTCTTCTTTTCTTCTTCCTCGACTATTTTTAAATCTTTGAGCTCTTGTTCATGTTCTTGAAGCTTACCAAAAAATGTGACAAGGGACATGGTGTAGAGATTTGCCATTTGCTTTAATGCGGTCAACATTGGTTGCCATTCCCTAGTTAAACTTTTCAATACCTTTTGAATTAATTCCTTGTTTCTATAACTTTCGCCCAAGGTTAGTAAATGATTTATAATAAGAGTAAAACTTTTTTGCATATCCATAATACTTTCCTTCGGAATCATTTTAAAACCTTCATATTGACTAGTAAATGTACCAATTTTAGCATCTTTAACATCATTAGTACCTTCATGAATTGTTTCAAGAGTATCCCACATTTCCTTAGTAGAATCACAAGTAATAACTCTAAAAAATTCATCAGGACCTATGCTAGAGTAATAAGATTTTTTGCTGTAAGATTAAATTGTATCTTTTTCTCCTCCTCGTTTGTCCATAAATCCATAGGCTTAGCACATTCAACATTATCAATAATATTTAGGAATAAAAGGACCAAATTGAATAGCATGCCATACCTTGAGATCATAGGATTGGACGAAAAGTTTCATCCTTTCTTTCCAAAAAGCATAGCCTTCTCCATTGAAAGCGGGAGGCCTATTTGTGGCTCCACCCTCAAGAAAGAGATTGCTTGAGGCCATTTCTATCTCTTGCAGCTGTTAAGCCTTGTAGCAAGAGTCAAGCTCTGATACCATTTATTAACCAAGTGGCCTCAATGACTCAAGAGGGGGATGGTGAATTGAGTCTTAAAGATAGTTACCTTTTTAGAACTTAATTTCAATTTTACTTTACCTTATTTAAAGAAATGAAGAAATAAGTATCACAATAAATTAATCATAGTGATTAAAGCAAGAAGGTAAAGCAAATAAACAACTTGTAATTAAATAGAGTAAGGGAAGAGAGAAAATGACACACTCAAAATTTTATCCTGGTTCGGAAACCCCTACATCCAGGCCCCAAGTAAACCACTTGAGATTTTCTACTAAAAATTTGAGATTTACAAGATGAGCTAATACAAGTCTCTTGATTTCCCTACCAAGAAATTTATCCCTCACTTTTATTGTTCTTACAATTCTTACTCAACCCCGAAAGGCCACAACCTTGCCTTTGTAACAATGCTCTCAACTCAATTTATGAATGAGTAAAACAAAACCTTTTCCATTCCCTTTACAATGATAAACAAAAAAAAGAAGTAATGTGATAAGAATCATGAGATGTAGCTCTCTTTATAGAGAAGATTTTGCAAATTAGAAACAACAATAAAACTCTCTTGATAGAGTAGATAAGAAGTTTAAAGCGCAAATCAAGTATGATCAATTTTAAAGAATGTATCTCTCTTTTAGATAGAGCGATTTTATAAAATTTAAGCATAGAAGAAGTTGATCAAAAATGAAATTCTCTTTGATAAAGCAAGTTAAAAAATGAAAGCACAAAGAGAATAACTTACTCGAAGAATGTAGCTCTCTTTAAGAGCAAAATAAGAAAGTTAAATGCGCTAAAAATATTAGCCAAAACTTTTCCTCTTGAAAACGTGTGAGAAAGAATAAGAAAGTTAATGCATATGAGTGTATTTTTCAATGAGGACTTAGGCCTCTATTTATAGTGTTTCAAGAGATAAATAGCCGCTGTAATCTGATTATTTTCAAATTTGATTCCATTGAAATATCCTTTAAGTTTAGCAAAAAGTTGAGAATTAGTCAAATTTACCCAGTGTATTCGAATACCTTATTCGAATAGCAATGTTTTGCTTCTCTAAAAATTGGTCCAGATTCATCCTATTCGAATACCTTAATTGATTAGCAACATTTTGATTTGATTTTGAAAATTCAAGAATCATCTTAATCGATTACCTTAATCGATTAGCAAGGTTCTGTTTCAGAAAAAATTGTCCAGATTTTTCCTTATTTGAATACCTTATTCGATTAGCTCTGTTCTGGTTTAATAAGAACTTTTCCAGATTTACCTTATTCGAATACCTTATTCGATTAGCTCTGTTTCAAATAATTTCAAAATTTGTTTTGTGAGACTTAATCGAATACCTTAATTGATTACCTTGCTCCTAATCAAATACGTTATTTGATTACAAAAACTAATTTTAGATTCTCAATGCTTTGATATTTTTGAAACACATTTTTGGAATCATCAAAACTCGGATTATGAAAAATACTTATTATAAAAACTCCCCGTGTTTGATATATTATTATAAACAAAAAACATTTTTTTTGCAACAGGTGCACTTCAGACTTTTCCTGAAATACTCGCTAAAACATGTTAGCAAACATGCAAGCAGACTTTATTTAACTAAGAGTCTTGATGGGCGTTGTTAACAAATCCCAAGGATTCAGACTTTTTAGTCTTTCAATCAGACTTAGATCTAACACTCTCCCCCTATTTGTTGATAGCAAACATCAAGTCTTTAAAGGAAATATGTACAAAAAAGTATCATAACATGCAGACTTGTTTGATTTTTTAAATATAAAAATTTAATATGCAGACAAGTGATTTTCAAGAGAGGAGGATTAATTATTAGAATAGTCTTTTCAAAAAATTAATTTAATTTCAAAGCAGACTAGATAAGTATATCAATTTTGAGCTATGATATGATTAATCAATTCATATAAAAAATTTACAGACTCTAAAAAAAAAGTAAAAGACAAACTCTTTACATTTACTCTCTATTTTTACTCCCCTTTTTGATATCAATAAAAGTTAGAGACATCATAGAGAACTCAAGACAGAGGAAGAGATAAGAGAGACAAGGAAGCAAAGGAAAAAATAAGATTGAAGGCAAAAACAAAAACCAAAATAAGATGACCAATCTAAACACAAAGAAAGGAATGGTGATTAGTAAGGATAACATAGGGAGCACAAAGGGATGAAGGAATGAGAGCCTGAGAGTCATCAAAGTAAGTTGGATGAGCCTTGAACACACGACACATCTAGCCCAAAAGTTACGAGCATTGATCAAAATATCATTATCAGATATACTACACAATTGATCCTGTTCCCAAAGATGATGCGCCCAAAGATGGCGATGATGATCATCGTTCTTCTTTGGAGTAGATAGGAGAGCTTGTAAATTTTCATTGCCTAACTTCTTGGCCATTCAAATATACAATAAGAGGGGAGAAAGTCCAGTGTGAGGTCCGATTTGCTTCAACTTGTTGGTGATGACCCTGTGGTACCTAGGCATGAGGTGGTCTGGGTCAATGAAAAGGTGATTGGTAGTTTTGATGAGGGCTAGGAAGTGAGGTTTAGTAGGAAAAGGCCATACTTTGACAAGGGTATGGCTTATTTATTCCATCCAAAGAGACTGGAACATAACACAGGCAAAGGGTGTGTAAAGGTGAGGGTTAGATAACATAAGGGGAATAAATCTAGGTTTGAGATAAAATTGAACTGGTTACTTTGTGTTGGTGAATGTGCGGGTAATGGTAGGGAGTTTCAGACCATGAAAGGCTAGAGGAGGGCCAGGGTAGGCAGAAAAAGGTATTTGAGAGGAAAAAGGTTGGGTAGTATGAATTTTAGAGGTTGAAGGAATAGATGACTGGTCTGGTGCAGGTTGAGAGGGAGATGGAGAGGAAGAAAGGATCGGTTGAGGTGTAGACTCTTAAACATGAGAGGGAAAATGTGGTTCATAAGATGGTGTTGGTGAAACAGAGGTTGAGGTCTAGATAAGAGAATTGGTCTGGGTAAAGGATTCCTTCTTGATAGGGAGGTGGAGAGGAAGCAAGGATTGGTTGAGGTGTAGACTCTTGAACATGAGAGGGAAAAAGTGGTTCATGAGATGGTATTAGTGAAACAGAGGTTGAGGTCTGGATGGGAGAAGTGGTCTAGGTGGAGGATGGTGTAGATTCTTTCTTGACCTCCCTTCAGACTTCTTGGCTTTGCTTTCTTTAGCCTTAAACTTCTGTTCAACTTTTTGGGTCTTCCTCAAGGCTCTGCCAAACTTATACAAATCATAATAAAGATTGTACTGATCAATCCAATCATAGTTTATTTTAAGACATCTATGTCTAAAAACTTCCTATAGTAAAATCGGTTGAAGTTGACATAAAATTTCTTGCAGGGCAGCCTGACATAATCCTTCAAAGATGGAGAGGAAGAAGTATGTAATGGTTTTGAAGTTGAGGAGTTCTAAGGAGGCGAGGGTCGAGCAACTCTCTTAGTGCGCTTCTTCAAAATATACCCAATGGGTTGTTGATCATCTCAGTCTGATGATGATTTATTTGTAGAGACTAGAGCAGATCCAAGTTTGGAGGTAGGAGTCTCGTCACAAGGAACAGAGACCTTTGGTGTAACCTTAGCCTTATTGGATACTTCGGGTTTCTCAGTAGGGTTAAAAGAAGGCTTGCACTTTAGAGGAGCCTTCTTAGCAGACTCTTGAGTAGGAGAGGCTTCAGTTTGTTCTAGGAGAGGAGAGAAAAAAGGAAACTTGGACACCAGAGAGCCATTGGTAATCATGTTCTTTATATACTTGAAAGGAACATTCTCTAGCTTAAAGATCTTGGTGAGGATTGCTGGGTATGGAATATTCTCTACTTCTTTAGCATAAAGGAGACCATATAGGTCATAATGACATTAGCGAGGTTCATTTTTTTCTTACAGAGCATGTGGAACATGTAGAACCTGTCCAATTTAGTAACAGTGTCCTTGGCTGACTTGCGAGGGTAGAAGACCTGTTTCATAAGCAAATGAAGCATCTTGACCTTGGGGAGAAACTTCCTAGAGGTGAACTTCTTAGGATGGGTTCTTCCATAGAGCATCTCATTAATGGTGAAAACAGATACTTTATTTGTTTTAAAATCTTCAGAGAAGACTATACCCCTAGGCTAACAATGGAGCATAATGAAGATTACATCCTTAGAGACCTCAATCTGCTTTCCACACATATTTCTAAGCAGAATAAAGCAAGCCTTATCCACTAAAACTAACCTCCAAAACTCAAGAACATTGATAGAGAGAAAGGTTCTTGACACAACTAGAAAAATGGCTAATAGCTACAACAAGTTAGCGACCGCCACATGCCGTCGCTAATTAGTGACCGCGTTAGCGACCACAAAATGAAAGCGACCTGGACCATGAAATATAGTGACCACATCCGCGACCGACATTGTACCGTCGCTAAAATTGGTAAAGAACCGTCGCTACCTCCGTCACAACATTAAACGTCGTCGCTCACCCGGTCGCTATAGTTATTTCCCTCCACTTTTTTGGTTTCCCTCCAATATATTTATGGCGCCAACTGATAGCGACGGGATATGTAGGGTCGCTATGTCCTCTAATGCATCAATGTAGCGACGGTGGTGTTGTGACGTCGCTAAATTAAAAATTTAACCGTCGCTCACGCCGTCGCTATCCCTTGTTGGGTTTCCCTCCAAGTTGTTTTGTTGGCGCCAAATATGAGCGACGGTATGCACCGTCGCTAGATTCTTATGCTAGTGACGGATGATACACCCGTCGCTAGGTGTCAGGAAATTAGTGACGGATGGTTTTGTAGTCACTATTGTATTTGACCTTCCCTCCGTTTATTTTAGTTTAAACGTGGGAATATAGCGACGGTAACCAAACATCGTCGCTAAAGAGGTCGCTAAGTTCAGGGATTAGTGACGGATTACTTGGACGTCGCTATATTTTTGGCCTTCCCTCCATAGTTTGAGTAGGGGAACATAGCGACGGTGGACGCACCTGGTCGCTAATATTCAGGGGTTAGTGACGGAAGAAGTTTACCGTCGCTAGCTTTCACTTTTAAGAAGGAATGGTAGCGACGGTGGAGTGCACCGTCGCTAATGTTGATGATGGTAGCGACGAACGTTGTCTTCCGTCGCTTAGTGTTTGTAATCCACGTGTTCAATTTAGTCACGTATGTAGCGACGGTTTTGTTGCCGTCGCTAAAACTTATATCTTACTCGTCTTCGACCTTCCCCTCTTTCAGTTTTCAGCGAACCCTTTCTCTCTGCCCTAACCTCTCCGATTCTCTCTGCCCTAACCCTTTCTCTCTGCCCTTGTGCCCCCCCTTCCCTCCTTCTTCCTCACGCTGCCTTGCCTTGACCCACATTGCCCGTCCATAGTTCCGTCCCCTACCATCTGTCTTCCTCACCATTCCCTCCTCTGCCAAACATTGCCATCCTCCTTACCGTTTACAAAGCTTTTCTTCCCTTCGTGAGATAGCCTCTGGGGTGACCTCCACGAAGTAGGCTTTCCTCTCTCTCTGAAGAAGCAGGGTTTCCCACTCTCTCCGGCGGCTCACCAACGATCGTCCCTCATCTCCGTCGTCTGTCACTCCCTCAGCAGGTAAGTAAGTGCTATCTAACTGATACGAACTGTCTGTGGGTATTGGTTTACTAGTGTGTTATTGGAGTATTGATTTCACATTACATTTGAAACTTCAACCAATTTCGTTTATGTATTTAGTAAAATTTAGATAACCTAAACTGAAAATGAAGATAAGGTAAAATTTTAGGGTGGTGTTGATATCTGTAAGAAATATGTAATCGAAACTGAAGGGGGAATTCACAAACTTTGAATTATGTCAATAAAACCCTGCTTCTAACTGAAACTGACCTCTTAAGGTCACCAAACCAGCAGCTCAGTATGTCAATTTCTGAGCTTACCACTTACTAAGGAAAAAGGCTTTAATAACTTCCAAGCTGATTAGTATGTAGTGAGCTTGAACGAAGAATAAGATCCTGAACCTTCATCATTTGAGGAGGGAATGAGGTTCCGAGTGTTCTAGCATTACTGTTAATGAATTACTGAGGCATTTGTGAGTTTCATAGAATTTATTTGGCCCCTTACATGTTAGTATTTATAGTCGTTTACTAAGTTTATGAAAATGATTCATTGTTTCTTTGAGCCCATTTTGACTCGTACCGATAAATTCCTTAACAAAACTTATCAAAATAATATCATTTATGAAATATTTAGGACATAGACACATAATCTGTGAAATGGATTGCTTGGAGGCTTATGAGCTAATTAGTACTAACATTGATATCACTACTCACTAGTTGCATGAAGATATTGTGCACATTAAGGATATGAGAATATGGAATTAGGAGTGTAGCTTCAACCATATTTCTAGGTTAAAAACTCCATTACAGATGCATTCGGGTGTGGAAGGCTTTAGGTTAAGCAACTCCATTACAAATGCATTAGTTGTTTTATTTCTTTTGTTTTAAAAAAACACCTATTTCCATCAACAAACCCTTCTGCTTGTGCTTTACAGATCCAAGTATTCTATAATATTTATGAAACATATATGACTAATGAAACACACATAATATTAGAAAAATCATAAAAGTAGGCATGTGAAAACTGAACTCTCAATGTAGATATCATGTCATGTTTCTATATATTTTAATGAAAATAAGATTTAATAACTATATAAATTAATTGATGATCAATGACAAAGTCAGAAATATGTCTATATGATTCAGATTATTCACGGAGCATTCAGTTCACCATACCGCATAAAGCCCCCTTACCAATGTGATGCTAATGTTGAAGTTAGAATCTTATAATCCATGCCTATATAGTATAGGAATTTTTAATTGGCTGTTCCCTATTTAAACCAACATTTTAAGTCCTAAGCCAGTGGCTGAAAATCAACTTTTAATCTTAAAACCAGTGTCAAAACTGGTTTTGGAAGTAGCTAGTTTCAATTATTCCATGAACTAAAAGCTGGTTCAAAACCAGTTTTGCACTTAAACTTAAAATGATTTATACGAAACTTCATAATTATATGTAATGTTATAGATGAAAACAAAATGAGCAGAGCGACCAAGAGTAATTAATTTTCCACTTGTACATGGTATAACATAAAACAAAAATGATAGGGACCTTCTGAATCTATTGTTAAGTCAAAAGAAATATGTGACAGGTATGTGGAAGCACATTTGCTTTTTGTACCAAGCTCAGACTTTCTACTTTGAGGGAACAAAACGATAAATGAATTCTTCAAGTGACAAACAGAAAAGAGTTTCTTAATTTAACCTGAGAAATCCCCCTAAAATAACCATTTTCATACCTATTTGATGATTTTGATTTATCTATCAAATCCGTGGTTCAATTCATTGTTTAGTGTTCTATTAAATTCGATTTCGGGTGATTCTGCCATGGTTCTAAATATAGTATAGGACTTAAGTAGGCTACAACCCGCTTATGCTATTCAACCGTCAGACTCAACACACCAATGCAATTAAGTTACCTCTCGTTGGCCAAATTGTTAGCTGCTTATGCTATTCTGCCATGGTTCTAAACAAACAAATATACCCTACTAAACTTATTAAACAGACCACATGCTTTTATATTAACAGATTTCATAGCATCTTGCATCTCAAAAATTGTAATCTGCACTACAAGTATTCGGTACGAAAAGATGTTCGCCCATATTTCACGAAAACATGCTCAAGATAGGTGGCGATGGATGATGGTTGACAAGCTTGTTCGATGAGGACGCAATGGAAGGGAATCGAAGTTGGGGTCCGAAAGGGAAAGGGTAAAAATGAATGGATTTAAAGATTAAGGTTAAAAAAATGAAAAACTTACTAACAAGATTTAAAGTTATATATTCTTTAATCTGATTTAAACTATTAACATTTTAAATTGGACTTAAAATTTTGATGGTAGTATGATTTATTTATAAAATTATCTCTAAAGTACACTCCACATTATAAAGGATGAAGTGTGGAGTTCTTATAAGTTAATGCACAAAAAAATATCCGTAGGAAGTTTCTGTTGTAAGTGTCTATTGTTTCATATGAACAATTTCTAGTAACAAGGTTAATTTACAGTCATATTTCATCCATTACTAGTGATCAAACTCACCTAATAACAACTCAACTGCACCTCAGATACTTATCAAGTCAATCAGCTAAGGATTTGTGCAAGAGTTAAATCTGTTGAACACTAGCTGAAAAAAATTTGGGTTAATTGGTAATTGTAAAATTTCTAATTCAGTCAATTTCAAGTCATGAAACAGAATTTTGACCAATGTTACATTTCTATACAAGAAAATGACATCTACTTGTTTGCTGATTGTTTTAACGTCTTGTTTAGAAGCTGGTCTATGCATATTTTCTGGCAACAAGGAGAAAAATTTACAAATAGAAAAACTTAATACTTTCCAAAGAGAGGTATGTGTAAATAACAATATTACATAATAGGTACAAATACAATTTGGAAAAGAAGAAAGAAAAAGAGAAAACAGAAACCATAAACCAATGGTTTGAATAAAAAGTACAAGAAAACTCAGCAGAAACATTGTTGAACTATAACCTGTTGTCTGATACGAGGCAAAGCCATAATACAAGAAACTCAAGAGAACCAAATGACAGACTAATGATGATAGATATTATGTCTTAGACAGTGTAGTGTGCATTCATGGTATCAATGTCCAAACCCCTCAGCTTGGCAAATGATTCCACCCTGCCCTTTAGAGTGTGAAGCTCTCTCAGCCTGCATCATAAGGAAAAAAATCAATAAAAGGGGTCCAAAGAAAATTCATGTAAAGGTAAAATAAAATTGAGAACCTGTTTGAAGATGAATAAAGACACTGACCTTGCTATCTCTGCTCGCCTCCTTGCCTCTTCTGCTAAGGTATTGATTTCTCTGAAAGTGTTCTTCTCTGTAAACACTTTTGACTCAGTAGACTGGAGACCATGTAAGGTTCTCTGCTCGGTAGCCCATGCTGCCTGACGAGCTTCTTTACCTTTGCTCGGTAGCCCATATGCTGCCTGATGAATAAAATTGGTTGTGCTTTTGGAACAAGCTCCCTCCTTAACCTTCTGATTTCTTCCTCTTCTGCTAACTATAGTGGAGTGAAACATACAAGAAATCAGTACTTATTGTTTAGTGAAAGGAAGGAAGGATGATAAATCAGATCAAGAATATATGGATAGTAACAGTGCACCTTCTGCTGTCTTTCCCTTTCCATCTTGTATTGCTCTATTAAGCTCAACTTTTCTGCCACCTGCATAATTCAATATTCATTAATTCTTGTTTCCGTACTCCTACTGTCGATATCTTCTGAAAATGAAATAAAGAAGTGGTTCTGAACTCTGTCTTCATCATCAATCCAATTTCCTTCTCCATCTTTAAGCATACTTATATGATTTTCCCTTCTTCTGTTAATTACTTTCTGGTGGTAAAACTTTGTGTTCCTGGCACCTTCACTAATCCATTGCCTCCTTGATTTTTTATGCCAAATTAGTTCTCCCTGCAGCAAGGTTTTGTCCAATTCAGCTTGCAATCTTTTGTCCAAACTATCCAGGAAAGGGTAATATCCAGGTTGAGAACTTATTTTGTTTTGTATACCCTCAATTCTTCTGATCAGGATTCTTTTCCTCTTGGCAACAGAACCAGAGGTATTAATACTCCACTATTTAAATGCAGCCTATAATTAAGTTGATTGGAGCAGATTCCTCCTCTTTCCAGCTAGATTCCACAGGCTTTTGTACAGATGAATCAGTGAGCCAAGCTCTGTAGAATCTAAATGGTCTCTCGACCTTCCAAGATTGGTGAGGCCACAATTGTAGTCAAATAGGATGATGGTTAGATATACCACTCTTGGTAGGATTTTGAGTTCAGATTCAGCGTATAAGGATCTCCAGGCTGTATTACAATAAGCCTTGTCCAGTCTTTAAAGGATTCTGTTTTGATTTTTAAACATGGCCCCTCTCCATGTAAATCTAGGCCACACAAAAGCCAGGTCCACCAGCTTTTGTTCTGTAAATCTATTCTGTTTATATTGTCATGAGGGCTGGCATGTATTCCAACAGGCGGGATGGTCCAGAAGTGGGGCGGGGTCCCATTCCAGCAGGCAAGTGCTCGGAATAGGGCCAACAGAGCCGCCGATGCTGCAGCCTCGGTTTACACTGGGGGTAGCATTTCAACCCTCGAGCACAAGAAAAGATTTGTAAGTATATTTATGTTAAACATTTCTATTATCATTCGTCTTACATGTTTACAAATAATAATCTCAATGTTTTTTGTCCACCACAGGAGCAGAGGGAGCACCGGGAGCCTTCTTTGTTTGAGGTCATGCAAATGACCAAGAAGAACAAAGCCGGTGCATGGGTAAACCAGAAGACTACGGAGCTAGCGGTATTTACTTTTAACTGACATATGCTTATAATTTACAAATCAACTTACTAATCCTATCGTTGTTTTTGAATTTACAGGAGGCGTATCAGGCCAGGAGGGCCGAGAAGGAGGCGGACCTGGTGGCTTCCACTCCTGAAGGGGAGGTTCCTCCCACCCTATCTTGTTCTGACGACAACGCCATCTATATGGAGGCTGTTGGCGGTGTGAACAAGAAAGGGAGGGTGTTTGGATTGGGTGGCGTCGGTACGCAGCTGGCGAAAAAGGGGAAGACCCCTTCCTCTTCGTCTTCCTCTGGTCTTCCGACTGAGGTCGTTCAGGTAATTCAAAACCTGAACGATGAGCTACAGGAGGAGCGACGTCAGAGGCAGTTGCTGTTGGAGCGGCACGAGGCGGACCGACAGAAGGCCGAGGCGGACCGACAGCGGGCCGAGGAGCAGCACGCCGAGACTCGTCGGCAACTTGCTCAGCAGCAGGAGCTACTGATGCAGTTGATGGCGAGGCTACCTCCCCCCACTTCCCAGGCGCCCCCACCACCACCCCAGGATCCCCCACCACCTTGATTGTAGTTCTTTTATTTATACACATTGTATATTTGATTTTTAGTTATGTTATATTTTCATTCAGTATTTAGTTTGTCATTCTTTATTTATTATGTCAATATTTAATGGTAATTACATTCAAATCACAAAGCCTTTCTACCTATCATTAATAATTCAACCTATTTCATAAATTAATTTAATCTATTATTTTGTTTTTAATAATAATTCATTGCTTCAAAAAAATTATTTTAATTTAATTATAAAATTTTATCAGCCAATAAAGATATTTTTAAAGCTAAATTAACAAAACCAGTCAATATTGGATCAATTTTAAAAAAATTTAAAAATTCTCGTTAGCGACGGTACCCGTCCGTCGCTGACTTATTAACACTAGCGACGGACGTTGTGGTCGCTACCTCATAACCACTAGCGACGGGAGGCCTTGGTCGCTACATCGCAACCACTAGCGACGGACGTTGTGGTCGCGACCTGACAACCACTAGCGACGGGACGCCTTGGTCGCTACATCGCAACCACTAGCGACGGACGTTGTGGTCGCTACCTGACAACCACTAGCGACGGGACGTATTGGTCGCTGTATCACTACCTCTAGCGACGGAAAGGTGTGGTCGCTACCTGACAACCACTAGCGACGGAATGTATTGGTCGCTGTATCACTACCTATAGCGACGGCGCATGGGTGGTCGCTGGTGTCAATTAGTAGCGACGGGGTCCCGAGGTCGCTGTATGGCAACACTTAGCGACAGCAGCAGTTATTGGGGCAGGGACGATTTTAGCGACGGCCTTACGCCGTCAATAAGTTAGCGACGGCATGTTTTTGGTCGCTGATGTGTTTTCGACGAGGGTTTTAGCGACGCCCACGTTCCCGTCTGTGACGCCGTCGCTAATTGTTTTAGCGACGGGAGTTCCATTGATTAGCGACCAATTTTGTCCGTCGCTAACAGTTGTTTTTTTAGTGGTGTGATCAAGGCAGAACGAAGTCCACCTAATGCTATTTAACTCTTTAGTTACATCGTGTCCTTCAAGCTTATGCTGGGCTGGGACAAAGAATGATGACTCAATAATGTCTCTCACAAAAAAGGTAACAACAGCCATTGGTGATTTGAGAAGAAGGATTTAGGGTTACAAAAAGAGGAGTTTAGGGAAAAATCACAAGAGGTGCAATAAAGAAGGCAAAGAGTTTAGAGAATAGTAAAATATTTTTCAAGGGATTTTGAAAAGACAACTAAAAAGGCTATTTAAATGGAACGTGGCTAGAAAGGGCAATGGTTCAGAAATGATGGCAATGCCAAGCAGTAAATGCATGCCACACGTGACAGTTCAAAAAAACAAAAAGCTGTTTTGGAAAGAGAAAGGAACGAGGCATACGAAAAGGTCTTGAGTGTGACTCTCAAAATTTGAAGCAAGCATATTTAAATATATATATATATATATAATAAACATTCAAACTTTTATGTATACAGACTTATTATTCATTCAGACTATTTATTATGCAATGTTACGCAAATTTAAGTTATACTTAATAAATGCAAACCTGACTTCAGCCAATGGCTTGGTGAATACATCTGCCCATTGATGGTCTGTATCCATATATTTCAAGTCCAGGATTCCTTTCTTCATGTAGTCTCAAATAAAATGGTATTTTACTTCAACGTGCTTTGCCTTTGAGTGTTGGATAGGATTTTTGGACATACTGATTAAGCTGGTATTGTCACAAAAGACTGGAGTCTCTTCTTCTTTGATTAAATAGTCCTCAAGTTGGTATTTCTTCCATAGAAGTTGAGAACAACAACTTGCTACAGACATATATTCTACTTCAGTTGTTGAGAAGGCTATAGAGTTATGCCTTTTGCTACTTGTTAGTCCTTAAATTGTTGTTATTTTTATAATATAAAGTGTGATAAAATAAATAAAATAAAGTATAAATAAGTATAAAATTATGTTTGTTTTGCAAATAAATGGAAGTGATTAATTTTTACTTGGCATGACTTATTCCTTCTATTTTTGCAGTGAATATTTGAGGTTGAAAGTGAAAAAATAATGCAATTCAAAGGGTTGACGCGTAGCATCAAAGCCATGCTCAACATCAGGATTTTGACCCTGACGCGTAGTGTCATGCCCACGCGTAGTGTCAGCTTCAACATGTATCCCACTGTCAGCTTGTCTCCCACTTCAACAATGCATAATATTTAAATGTAATGAACCAATCCACTATCAAGGATGGGTAGAGGTTCAGTGGGAGATGATTTGGACACTTGTCTGTGTATTATTCCTTGCATTATTATGAATTATTGAGAGAAATCAGAGAAAAGTAATGCAATCTGAGTTAGCAGGTCCTGATGCGTAACATTAACCCCATGCTCAGCATGAGAGCGAAGATTCAGAGCTGACGCATAGCATGAAGCCCACGCATAGCGTCAGGACCAAAGCCTTCCACTATAAATAAGGTGTCATTACCAAAGGTTCATGCATTTCTTTCCTATCATTCACATCACTAATCAAGCTTTACAATGTGAAATACTCTTCTCTGCACTGTATAACCCTTCCAAATTCTTGAGATTAATTTCTTAGGATTAGTTTCTTTTTATTTTGTGAAGTCCTTTTCAACTTCAAGTCATTGTTCATTATGTCTCCACTTGTAAGTTGTGTTTTTACTTTTACCATGTGTAACAAACTTGTTTCTATTGGAATTGGTGAACCAATCTATGAGTATGATATTGTGATTATGAATTACATATGTTTATGATTCAAGTTTCATGTTAGTATTTCAACCTTTTATTAGTATGAATTTCAAATGGGAGAATAATTTTCATGTGTTAAAATTACTTTTAACAAATATAAAAGTTGAAATACCCTTAATATACCAATTGCTAAGGATAGAGTTAGTAATTCTTGTTGTGTTGAGGCTAAGACTTAAAGCAAGTTTTTACTGAGAAAGCATCTGAGGGATCAGACTTTACGGTAACTATTTAGAATTTATTCACCGAGGGATCGAGTTTAATGATTTTAAGCTACGATGACATAAACTTGATGATTAAATATGCATGCTTATAGTTAGTTTGTTATATTTTTAGTGTGAGGATCCTAATTCCAACATAGTTTGTCATTCTATGTTTACATCTCAAGTATTGGAATTGTTGTTCTAAAGTGTTATTTCTATAATTATTTTCTAGATTGTTTTATTTTTACTTCATACTATTATTTGCACAATGTATAAATCAATCTTTGAATTTGTGAATATTGTACAAAACTGTATATGAAACATTCTTTTGTTAATAAGTTTTGATATTTTTACCATTAGTAAATAAAAATTATTGTCATTTACTGAAATAATCAATCCTTGTGAGAATGATATCTAAATTTTTGAAAACTACAATGATAAATTGGTGCTTGCGAACGACCCAACAAGTTTTCTGACGCCGTCGACGGGGATTGAATTGATTTCAATTATAGTAAATTTTTAATTATGTGGTAAATTTTCTTTACTTTTTAACTTAGATAAAAAATTTTCACTTTTACTTTTTACTTAAACAATTATTTACTTATTCTTACTTGTCTTTAATTATTCTTTTTACACTAACCTTTTCTGTTAAGTTTGTGTATGCAAATTCGATCTTCTGCAGGAAAACTGTTCTTTGATCCTGAGATTGAGAAATTTGCAAAAAGACTTAGATCTTTGAAATCTAAAACACAAACTTCTTCTTCATCATCATTTTCTTTTCATAAATCTGAAAATTTTACAATGGCTGGAGAGAAACTAAGATAGACTTTGGGGCAATTTGCTGCGATTCATGGATCACCCCATGTGTCGAGAATGTTCCAAGGACCTGTTGCAACAGTGGAGATTAAACCTGTGACACTTAACATAATTCAAAAAAATCATTTTGCTCGATTAAATCATGAAGAACCTTATAAAGATTTGACTAATTTTTATGAATTATGCAGTACAATTGGTTTTGAACCCAACTAAGAGGAATATGTTTACATGCGATTATTTCCATTTTCTTTGGTTGGAAAAGCAAAAGAATGATTTAAGTCTTGTCCTTCTGATAGTTTTACAAACTGGTCTGATGTTGAAAGAAAATTTTTAGAAAGATTTTACCCACCTTCCAAATATTTTGAAGCAATGACAGCCATACACTCTTTTTTTGCAAAATCATGATGAGTCACTAGGTGAAGCTTGGGAATGATTCAAGGCGTTACTAAGAAAATGTCCAAACCATAATTTGGACAACGGAGGAATAAGAATCATCTACCATGGTTTATTGCCTCAGTTTAAAATGATGTTAGATACTTGTGCAAGTGGTTCTTTAATGAACAAGACAACTAGAGAGGCAATAGCTATCATGGAATCCATGTCCACCAGTGATAGATAAACAAAGCACGAGAGAGGTAATTTTTTTAGGAAGCTAGGAATGCTTGAGTTAGGAATGAATGATGTTGTCCTAGCTTAACAGAAACTATCAATATAACCCCCAGCTCAGTTGAAACAGTGCATACATTGCATAGGTGAACAACCTTGTGGTTACTGTACACCCGATGAGAATGAACATAAGCAAGCCAATTTCTTGAATAACTAAAGACAACCTGTAGGTAATTATCCTTTCAACTTTGGTAATTATTTTCCTAACAATTATCAACAGGGTTGAGAAAATTAGAATTTTGGATGGAAGCAAGAATGTGGACCTTTCAACAGACCTCCCAACAATTAGTTTCCACAACAACCACTACGTGATTAGACAACTAGATTGACAAGGATAGAAGAATCTATCCAGTAATTGCTACAATACATGCAAATAAATGAAGTCGCCTGAAAGGCGTCGGATCTACAATTGGGTCAATTGGTGAAGGAAGTAGCTGAGATGAAAAGTTCTGGTTTCTCTCCTAATATCTAGAACCCAAGAGAACAATGTAAAGCTATTTTCACCAGAAGCGGTAGAATGTTAGGAACTGATTGTAATGAAAAAGATTGTAAAGAAAGTGATGAATAAAAAGAGAAGAAAGAAAAAGAAGAAGAGAAGGAAGAAAAAGAAAGTGAAGAAAAAGAAAAGGAAAAAGAAAAGGAAAAGGAAAAGGAAAAGGAAAAGGAAAATGAAAAGCAAGAACAAGAAAAACAAAAACAAAAACAAAAAAATCAAAAAAAAGAGAAAAAGAGAAAAAATAGTACTTGGGTTCAGACACCTCCAGTCAAGGATCTGCCTTATGCATATGCACCTTCTAGAAAGGATAAGGAAAGACAGTACTAAAGATTCCTTGAAATCTTTCAAGTAGTTACAGATAATCATCCTATTCTCAGAGGCATTAGAACAAATGCCAACACATGCCAAATTTATGAAAGAACTGCTTACAAAGAAGAGGAGGTACAATGAAGAGATTGTTGAGCTAGAAACGGGTTGTAGTGCCATCCTACAATATAACATGCCAGAAAAATCTAAAGATCTCAGAAGTTTCCCCATCCCTGTGTCCATCGGAAGCATGAAGATTGGGAAGGCTTTGTTGGACTTAGGGACCAATATCAATTTAATGCCTCTAAGCATGACGAAGCATATTAGTGATCTTGATCCACAACAGACAAAGATGACTCTACAGTTGATGGACTGCTCCATCAAGAGACCCTATGGGATAGTAGAGGACGTGTTAGTAAAGGTTGACAAGTTCTACTTCCCTGTCGATTTTATGGTGCTAGACATGGATGAGGATACTAAAGTCCCCTTAATTCTTGGTCGACCCTTCATGAAGACTGCGAGAGTTTTGATTGATGTTGACAATGGGAAGCTTGTAGTCATGAGGAAGAGGTAAATTTCATTATTTTTCAAGCTATCAAACATCCTAACCCAAAACATGACTGTTTTAGAGTGGATGCACTAGATGAAGTTTGCCTCTCCATAACCAAAGGTATGCCTTGTTCTAACCCTTTGAACAAATTGTTAATTGACTTTGTGGATTATTTACATGAGGAAGAGGAAAGACATATATATAGGTGTTTAGAAGAACTGGAAAGAGGGAAAGACATTTCCCCTGAAACAAGGAATATAGAAGAACTCAAGGAAGCACATACTGAGGAAATCCCGGAACCAGAGCTGAAAGTGTTACCTTCTCACCTCAAGTACATCTTTTTAAAAGAAGGTAATCTCAAATCAGTCATTATTTGTAATTAGTTAAATGAAACAGAGGAAGAAAGAATGGTGGAGGTGTTGAAGAACAATCAAGAAGTAATTGGATGGACCTTTGAAGGTTTGAAAAGTATAAGTCCATCGTACTATATGCACAAGATTTTATTGGAACATGTTTACAAACTTGTAGCTCAACTTCGAAGATACCTCAATCCGACAATGAAAGAGGTGACAAAGAAGGAGGTTCTCAAATTGTTGAAAACAAGAATCATCTATCCTATTTCTGATAGTGCATGGGTAAGCCTAGTCCAAGTGGTTTTAAAAGAGGGAGGTATGATAGTTATTGTTAATGATAAAAATGAATTAATTCCCACAAGAACTATCACTAGTTGGAGAATATATATAGATTATAGTAAGTTAAATCAAGCAATTAGAAAAAACCATTTTCACTTCCTTTTATGGACTAAATACTTAAGAGGTTATCAGGACAAGCTTACTATTATTTTCTTGATGGTTACTTTGGATATAATCAAATTGCTGTTGATCTTCTTGATCAGGAGAAAACTGCTTTCACATGTCCTTTTAGAATTTTTGTTTACAGGAAAATGCCATTTGGATTATGTAATGCACCTGCTACTTTACAGAGAGGCATGTTTGTTATTTTTGTAGAGCTAATTGAAAAGAGCATTGAGATTTTCATCAATAACTTCTCTGTTTTTGGGAATTCTTTTGACACCTGTCTAGCCAACTTGGACACCGTACTGAAGCGGTGTATTGACATAAATCTGGTGCTGAACTGGGAGAAATGTCACTTCATGGTGACAGAAGGAATTATGCTTGGTCACAAATTTCTGCAAAAGGTATAGAAGTTGACCAAGCAAAAATAGAGGTAATATCCAAACTCCTACCCCCTGTGAATGTTAAAGGGATAAGAAGTTTTTTAGGACATGTTGGGTTTTATCGAAGGTTCATCAAAGATTTTTCAAAAATTGCAAAACCTTTAACAAACCTTTTGAACAAAGATACTGAATTTAAATTTGATGATGCATGTCTAAAAGCTTTTAATTCTTTGAAAGAAAAATTAATTTCTGGACCTGTGATTGTTGTTCCTAACTAGAATCTACCCTTTGAACTTAGGTGTGATGCAAGTGACTATGCTGTGGGAGTTGTTTTTGGGTCAAAGACATGAAAAGATTTTTAGGGTAATACACTATGCTAGCAAGGTTTTAAAAGAAAATCAAATAAATTATGCAACCACTAAAAAAGAATTGCTAGCTATAGTGTATGCCTTAGAAAAATTTTGTTCATATTTGATAGGCTTGAAAATAATTGTTTTCACTGGTCACACAACTACCAAATATCTTTTGACCAAAACAGACTCTAAGCCTCAGTTAATCTGATGGATTTTGCTTTTACAAGAATATGAACTTGAGATCGAGGACAAAAAAGGTTATGAAAATATGGTCACTGACCATTTATCCATGCTAATAAACAATGAGGTCACTGCCAAAGAAAATGAATTTGATGAAGAATTTCCTGATGAAAAATTATTTGAAATAACAAAAAGACCATGGTTTGCTGACATGGCTAATTTTAAAGCAATAGGAATTCTTCCTAATGATTTAACTTGGCAGCAAAGGAAAAAGTTTTTCAAAGATGCTAATCATTTTTTCTGGGATGACCCTTATCTGTTTAAAATTAGTGCAAAATTTGATTTTTAGCTAAAAATTCTTTTGGTCAATTGCAACAACTTGGTTGAAGTTTTAAACATAAAATCGTGCCATATTTTTTTTACTTTAATAGCTAGCACCATTTTTTTTGCTACAAGGCCCTTTGTATATTTTTTTGCAACTGTTTTTGAAGTGGGCTCACAAATTTCTTTTCTTTTGCTCTATTTATTTTTTCCACTTTGAAATTTAGAACATGCGGTAATTATTCCAACGAAAATAGAAGGACCACCAAATCACTTTCGAATTGAGCACGTACAACAATTATCAATGCCAAGACCGAATGACCACAAATTTGTGCATTGTACGTTACTTTTTTTAACGCTAATTGCTTATACCCTTTATGCATCTACTTTCACGCAAATTAAAGGAACATAAGGCAATATACATTCTGGACAATTAAATGCACAAAATCAATATGCTAAAACAGAATGGCAATATCCCTAGAGTGCTAGATAGTAACATAAAAATTTCCCTAGAAGTAAAGCTATAGAATGAAATCTAACAAGCTTAAAATTGAGCTAACACATACAACCTTAAAATGAGGTAATGTAACAAGGAATTAGAGCTTTCAATACCAAATAAAAGAATGATTTTTAAATGGTATGCAATCAGCACTTTAACTACACATAAAATTAAAGAAATGCCTAGAACAAAGATGAAGCTCCAATGTGCACCAACCTACACTATTGGCTCTAAAATTTTAACTACAAATCCTATGCATATTTTTCTACCAAATCGAGTCCTATATGGTGCAAGAATCGCTAAAACTGCAACATGTCAACAACATATAATTCTGAAATTTGACACAATATCAATCAATAAGCAAGAAAGAATTAAAGAAAACTAAGAAAGAAAGGCAAGAATCATCATTTTTTTTGGATTTTTTATTTATTTTATGACATGAACAACAAAGCAAGAGATGACTAACAAGAATTAAATGAAACAAGAATAACTCAGCCAGTCATGGATTTTTTTGAAAATTAGAGAAGAAAGATAGAATAAGAACCTCCAAGCTTAATGATACCACTTGATGAAGGCTTGCCTTCTAAGGATGGTGGATCTTGGTTCTTTTTTTTTCTCAAAACTAGCTTCTCCTTTGTTGATTTCTTTTGGCAGCCATTGAATGCATATGGAAATTGAATATGGAATTATGTAAAATAAAGGGAAAAAGACTTCTAAACTAAAGGATGAGAGGATGGGAAACTAAGGATTGAATGAAGGGATGAAAGGATAGGTTGAAGGGTATGGTTTGGAAGGGAAGAAGGGTTGGACGCACCTTTGGAAAGGAAAGGATGAGTCCCTTGACACTTTAGGGGGATGAGAGCCTAGAGATAAGAGCTTGCTAGAAGGTTGAAGTCCACTCTAACCTAAGAAGAAAGTATGCACTCAAAATCTCAAAAAAAATTTGTATTATTCAAATTCTAACATATAGATTACAAAGCAGGACAAGCCTTATATAGAATTCTAGGTAGTTTTGTCCATGAGGATCTAAATAGGATTTTAGCACTCTCCTAGGCCCAATTAGTTCAATCTAGAGAGGAATAGCCAAATACAAGGCCCAAATTATAGTACAAGGACAAATAGTGCCCCAATGACCATGCAAGGCCTAAATCCTATCAATAAAGCATGTGAAGCCCTAAACTACACTTAAAAACCTATGTCTTGTAAATATTATATGAAAAGTATGAAAAGGTTTTCAAGTGGTCCTCCTTGGGCTTAGGCCCATATAGAGTTGTCAGGAAGGCAGCTAGGGTTTGCTAGGTGATGATTTTGGCCTTCTTTGTCCTTGCCCTTGTCAAGGGACCTCTGTAAAGCTCTAGACCCTTGTCTAAGGTTGTGATAGGATCTTCTCTGGTCATGTCCTCATCACTTTATTCCTGACAAATTTGCCATTTTCGTTAAGTTTATTTTTGAAGATCCATTTAGCCCCTATAATGCTTTTATCTTTGGGTTAGGGAACAAGCTTCTAGACTTTATTTCTTTTGAACTGATTTAGCTCTTCCTGTATAGCTACAATCCAATCTGGATCTTCTAGTGCTTCCTCAATAGTCTTTGGTTCAATTTCTGAGACAAGTGCAATTGAGGATTGATTGTAAGTCCTTGATTGAGTCTAAACACCTTTAGCTTGATCTCCAATAATAAGATATGAAAGATGGTAAGTTTTGAACTTCCATTACCTTGGTTTCTCAGGTTTAAGAATGGGTTGTTGTTGATATGAATCTTTTTCTTCATTGTTTGCTGAATTTGATAGACCAGATTCAGTTTCTGGTTGTTGAACACCTACATCATCAAGTTCTAGATTTGCCAATTTCTTGTTAGTCTTTGCAAATTCATCGAATCTTACATGCATTGATTCCTCAATGATTTGAGTTCTTGTGTTAAATACTTGGTAAGATTTTGATGTGTTTGAGTACCCCATAAATATACCTTTATCACACTTAGAGTTAAACTTTCTAAGTTGATCTCTTGTGTTTAAGATATAACATTGCACCTAAATGGATGAAAGTATGCAATGTTGGGTTTCATTCCCTTCCATAATTCATATGGAGTCTGATTCAGTATAGGTGTGATAAAGATTCTATTTTGGATATAACAAGAAGTGCTCACAACTTCAGCCTAAAAATATTTTAGAAGATCTTTTTCACAAAGCATTATTCTGACCAACTCTAGCAGACTTCTATTTTTCCTTTCCACAACACCATTTTATTAAGGTGTTCTTGGAAAAGAAAACATATGAGATATGCCATTTTTGTTACAAAACTTTTCAAAAGTTTCATTTTCAAATTCTCTACCATGATCACTTCTTATTGTACCAATACAGATTCCTTTTTCAAATTGGATTTTCTTGTAGAAAATCATAAATACTTGAACATAATCATCTTTGTAGGCTAGGAAATAGACCTATGTCATTTGTAACATCCCAAAATTTACATAAATACTTCATTGAGAGGAATAAATAGGAAATAATTAAATAAGAATGAATTAATACCCCAAAAATATTGAAATAATTAAATTGGGAATTTTTATGATTTTTGGTAATTTATGGTGGCTTAAACAGTTGAAAATAATGCCTGATTAAAATATGGGTGTCGGACCAAGTATCTCTGATTGAGGTATCGTTGGTCAGGGCTATTAAGAATATTATTGGGAATCCGGATATGTATTCAGAATAATGTTTATATAAAGTATTAAGCCCAAACAGAGATCCTGTTTGATTTAAAATGGAGAAGTATGGGTTAAAATTAAAACACTAAAACTACTTTCTTTCCTTCACTTCCCGTAGCTGTTTCTTCTCCTTTCCCACTCTCTTTTCTTTTCATATTTCCTCTTGCATTCTTCATCTTCTTTTTCCTCTAAAACCCATCAAGTGGTGTGTGCGCCTTCTTCCTCCTTCCATTTCGTTTTCTTCTAGCTTGGGTGGAGAAGCTTATGGTCTTAGAAACTCTTCCTCTTGCATTTTCATGCTCTCTCTATCTCCCCTTCTTGAAGCTTCCTTTTTTGTTGGCTTAAGGTAAGTTTCTCACCATTTTATTGAGCTTAAACCTTAGGTTATGGGTTATGGTTGTTGGGAGAGTGTTTGGTTGCATATGGGTTACTTTAGAGAGGCATTTATGATGAGAAACCCTAAGGTGTGGTGCTTTTAATGTGAGTTTTATGAGGGCCTTGAGGGGTACACAAAATGGCATTGAATGTGATGGGTAATGATGGACATTGATGATGGTTGTTGGGTTTTTAATGAAACCCTAACCCTATGATTTGGGGGAAATAAGAAATGTAGGTAGAAGAATATTTATTAATGTTAAGAGAATGTATTTAATAATGTATGATGGTAACTTTGATGGTGGATGGCCATTAACGAGGTTAGATGATTGGTAGTGGTGGTTGGAAAATAATTAGTATAGAAACCCAAAAATGGGTTTAGCTTTAATTACATGATAAATAAATTTGGGCACCTAACCCATGGTGGTTATGGTGGATGAAATGAAATAAATGAGGTTGAGATTGAAATGGTATGAAACTCCAAGAAATAAATATGAGCACTTGAATCTTGGTAGTTTGAATAAAAATTGATTGTGTGGTATATTGTATAATGTAGGAAACAACCCCATCGATGAGGCGAGATCTTTGTACCACGTTGGTTTCTACTTCTCCTGAGGTAGAAGGGGGTAACAATTCTAAATGCTTGATTTCATCCATTAGTGATGTGTACATATGATTGTGTTATGCTAATTTGGCTTGGATGAATGATTTAATGAATATATGATTGAAATACATTTAGAGTGATTGATGTTATGTGGCATATGTTATTAGGATGATGAATATGATGTGATGTTAACTCATGATAATGAGGTTTGTTATGAATGGCTCTTGAGTTATTGAATAGATACCATGATTGTAATTTTGGTGAAAGATGAATGTATAAACATCCCATGCTATGAAAAATCTATGACAATGTGTATGGATATGTTTTCCACTAACTTTTAAATGTGTATGAAATTCAATGACAATTGGCGATGGTTAAGAATGATGAGAATATAGAGTTCCACTAGGTGTTGGTGGTGAATTGTTGATTGTGGAGTAGTATTTAGGATGCATAGTTTGAGAAATGCATTGATTGGCATTTGCATCCATGGCATATCATTCGTTGTCTATGTGGAATGTTAGGGGTTCCAATAGACAGGCCCAGTGGGAGGGTGGCCTAGTGCACGGGTAAAATTATGTGTTTGTTCCCTAGTAATTCTTGGAATTATGAAGTTGCTCACAGTTTGGTGGTGAGGTACCCTATGTGGCGGGCCCAGTGGGTGGGCAGCTCTATGGTGAGCAAGTGACCTCGGTGTCCCTATAGGGCACGGCTCTCTCGATGTGTGTTCAGGGGGCCCGTAGCACTTATGGCAAGTGAGGCCATGTTGTTGAATCTGCAAGTCATGAGGTGACTAGTGCTACATATGGGCGATAAGGGTTTGGTACCAGCAAAAGAGTAAAGTATTGTATGCATGATTTAAGATATAAGTGTACAATTTACTATTGTAATAGGGGCATAGTTGCACATCTTTACTTGACCCATATTTGATATGATGTTATTTCCCATAGTCGGATCCGTAAATTGTTAATGATTCCTTTGTGCATATGTATTAGCCATACGAGCATTTGCATATAGCTGGAGATATGCCTAGTTGGTAGCCCGTGGTGGCGATGGATAGTTGATAAATAAAGAGGAAAGAAGTTGTGGTACTAAAATTGAGTGTATGATGGCCTTTATTGAGAATGCCAATGATTTTGATACATATGTTATGAATATATTGACTCGAATATGTGTTATGTTGAGATAGGATGATATGATATGAGAATGAGGCTTATAATGCTTCTTGAGATATGTATGTTGTGAACATATTAAATTGGATATGTATGATGTTGAAATGGAATGATATGATATATGAATGAAGCTTATAATGCTTCTTTAGAAATGTATGTCATGCATACATGTATATATGTCATCATAATGTATGATTTTGATTCATTTGGTATATGTTACTCACCTCCTAATTGCCATTTTTAAAGTTTGATGTTGGAATGTTGGATATCCTACTCTTTTAGAGGATTGAGCAAAGGTGCAGGTAAATATGGAAATGGAAGCTTGTAAGCCTTGGTCAGTACTCTTTTGTATAACACTTGATACATGTATATGCTTATTTTGTTTCATGGATATTGAATGATGACATGTATTCTTTTGAGGGTCACTTTGGAAAATTAGGCCTTGTATGTTTTGAAAGGCTAATTTTTGGTAGTGGCCTTAACATTGATTGATGTTAACTAAGATACAATGACTTTACTTGTCATATTATTGAATGAATGTTGATTATGAAGTTTCATGGCCAATTTATGGCATTGATGTGCATGTTGATTTATGAATTGATTAAATTGTGAAGTTTGTATATGGAATTTATGCATAATTGAGGAGCCAATAGGGTCAAAATGAGTTTTACGAGCCTCGGGTAGCATGTGCTGGTTCCAATATCTTAAATATATGATCTGTGGCTTATTGAAACCAGAATGTGCCAATTCCATTGAGAATGGACCCTTAAGTTGCATCAAGATGCTTCAAAATGAGTCAAACGCATTTAAAGTCCCTCATTTTTAGGAATTTTTGAGTGCAGCCAGTGGCTACACGTCACAAATAATGTATTTTAGCTAGTGTCAAAATTTGGTGATGATTGGATTTGATTTGAAAAAGATAGGGTGGTTAGAAGTTAGAAAATGATGAGTTTTCTACATAATGCAGTAGGGCTCTATCATGCAGGGCTTGAATCGATTCATATAAAGCCCTGAATCGATTCAATTGCTACAAGAATCACTGTTTATTGCAAAACTTAACGTGTGAATCGATTTACCCTAGGGTTGAATCGATTCAAGGACCTGAAAGCACCTTATTTTTGCACACTAGAACATATGAATCGATTCATCCACCTACTGCATATGTTTTGGGCCATTTAGGACGTATGAATAGATTCATGTCAGCCTTGAATTGATTCATGCCCCTGATTCTTCAAAACTGGTTTTATTTTTCTTTGTGTTGGGTCCCTTTTAGCCATTGCATGATTATGTATCAATGTGTAAGCGTATTTAATACATTTTGGTAATTAATTCGAGTATCCTTGAGTCTTTTTTCACACCCTTCCTCAACTCTTAAAATACATTATGTTTGTGTTATTTCCTTGGTAATGATCATGTGATTGATCGTCCAAAAGGCGTTCTTAATTTAAAATATACACCATTTCATATCTTCATATATGGGATAGGTTCTTTTAAATGATCCGGGGTTATTAGTTAAAGTTTCACCACACGGTTACTTTCATTCTTTAATTGTTTTAAAAATCGCAAAAAATTTACCCTCATTTTTATTATTTCTATTAATTTAATTTGGGGTCATCTCATCATTCTTTTGTAGTCATCAACTATAACAAAGCCATATATTTTTCCAGACAGACTTTAGTCTGAGATGAGCCAAACAAATCCAAATGTAACAGTTCCAAAGGTCTAGTAATGGAAACAACATTTTTGTTTTTAAAAGAGGTTTTACGTTGTTTTCCTTTCCGGCATGCTTCACGGGGCTGAGAATTGTTAAAAGAGATTCTTGGTAGTAGCTTAACTAGCCCTTTTCTATTTAGTTTTGAAATATGTTTCATGCTAACATGCTCAAGCTTTTTGTGCCAAACTCATCTTTCCTCAGAGGTTGAGAACAGACATGTTACATTTTAATTATTCAGCTCACCCTGATCAACCTTGTAGAGTTTGTTGTATCTGTTTACTGTAAAGAGAGTGGTCCTGTCATGGTTGATGATAGTACACTTCTCTTTATCAAAGGAGACTTTATAACCACTATCACAAAATTGACTTATGCTTAGTAGGTTATGTCTTAGACCTTCAACATAATAAACATTTTCAATGCGTGAAAGAATGTTACCTATCTTACCAGTACCTATTATATGCCCAGTCTAGTTTCATCCAAAAGTAACTTTACCACCTTCAAAATGTTCCAGGTCTAGGAACATAGACTTTTTTCCTGTCATGTGATGTGAGCACCCACTATCCAGATACAAATAGTGTTGTTTTGCTTTTGACCTTAAGCACATCTGCAATAGGAATTATTATTGCCTTTGGTACCCAAAACTTCTTGGGTCCTAAGGGGTTAGTTCTCTTTGAGTTTCTCTTTTTCCTTTTTAGATAGTCTTGAATCATATGACCCTAAATCCTAAACCCTAAACTTCATGGGTGGTTGGTCGCTATCTGGCTAAATTAGCTCATGCAATCAACTGCTGTAAGCCTTGTAAGCCTCTGCCAATAGCTCTGAGCGTCTGCCGACATATCCTCGAAGATCTCCGTCTCCCCATACATGTAACTCCTGTACACATGATGAAGGAACCCTCGAGAATGATCCCATTAACATCGTGCTAGGTATCGCTCCATGGGAGTCCTCACCATCACTCCAGGATGAACTGGAACATGCACTAAACCCTTAGGTACATAAACCACCAGGGGCTTTATAGAAAAATCTACTAGGGTATCAGTAAGAGAAGGGCTGGGTCTGTCATCGTCAGATCCACAGGCTCCTCGAGGGGAAACTCCTTAGGATCCTCCTCATCATCGCTGTCAGTCAGCCATGGTACGTACTCAGGAGTCAGTGATCTCAGAAGGCCTGCTCCCTTGTTCCCCTGAACGGGAGGTGCCTCCTCTGGTGGAAGGGAACCCCTCGTTCTATAAGTGTGTCTAACTGGGAATCTGAAAAATTTAGTTGTAGGGGTGAGTTTCCACCTCCACAAATATCAGGAAGGTGTCGTATCGACACCTACCCTACACAACACAAATAATCTAGGATTGAAGCCTCTCACTCTTTTAAGGGGTCTCTAGTAAGTTTGTTCTAAGTTATCTCACTTCTCTTAGTCTCAACTAACCATCTCCATCCTTCACCCTACTCTCAAAATAGCTAGCGCTTATACAATCATAATCAAATAACAACAAGGAATCATAATTTCTCTTAACACAACGATGCAATGCATGAATTTCATTTCTTTGATTTAGTATTCTTTAGCCAATATGATGCATATGGGCACATTTTCCCTCATCAATCATAACAAACATATATCATAATCCTGCCTTATCCCCCTGTCCACAAGAGTGACTAGAGCTCGTCTCGTTTTGTTTTCACAAAAGGGTAAGGACTCACAGTCTCGTTAATAATAGATCCAAAACACATCTTGTCACACCTTAATTTTCTGGACCTGAATCCCAATGTAATCAAGATAAATAATTAATAAATTGTGAGTAAATTTTTCACGTTTAAAATAATTTCAAAACACCTCAACGATTACATCAAGACCCGAACCACGGAGAACCAAAGAGTGAGATTTGAGAATTCATAAACTAGATCGCTAATTAAATCGCCCATAAGTGTATACAAAATAATAGAGTTTATAGTGGAAGAAAAATATGTATATGGGCACACGCCTAGTCCCATATATGAAGATATGAAAAAAGGCTCGCAAAGCATGCAAGCATAATAGCCTATTAGGCCACAACCAACCTTACACATAAATCATAAACAAGCATTGCCTAGAATATGTATATATATATGTATATATATATATATATATATATATATATATATGGTCATGCAACATACATCTCTAATATCCATATTCAATAATTGACCACATTCAATTCAATCTTCAAAATCATATATCATCAATACTTATACACGCCCAATAGGATTACATAACCAACATCATTTTATTCATCAAATGGGCATGAATTCCAATACCCCAAATATCAACACATCACCCACTTATATTATCATTTATAATACATCCACCAATATCAATAATTATTAACACTATCATGTACATTTCATTTAAAATACAATGAATCACAACCGCTGCCAGCCAAGGCAATTCATTTCCACTATTTACCTTCACCAAAGTTTTACTTTAAAAATATCCTCATCCCATGATATTCCTGCATCAATGCTAAAAATGGACAACATGGGAGAGTGAGTTATACTTTTCAAATGATGAATATGAATACAATTGAGATCATGTGCATATGCATATTAGTATCATGTATGCTTTGCTAAAATCATCAATAATCATCATAATTCTTCATTTCAACAATTTACATATAACGTATTCATCCATCAATTCATAGCAAAGCAAGCACATATAAACATCTTTTCTCAATGCCATAATGGGCCAACATCATTGTCATCAAATATAGACAAATAAGCCCTTCATCGTATTGGGCCATCACATACAACATCATCATATTCAATATCTTTTCGTTGTATTCATACTTCACATGTTGCCTTTTAGGTATTCATTTACCCATCTCATCATCATCACATCTCAATCTCAATTATCATCATATATCATTATTAATCATCATGATATCACAACACCTTTGGCATATCTTCATGCTATATGCAAATACTCTTAGGCTAATGCATATGCACAATGGAAATATCAACAATAAATACGAATCCGACTGTGGGAATAAACATCAAATGTGGGTCAAGCATAGGTGTGCTACTATGCCCCTACTGCAGTAGAATAATGTGTACACATATCTCATAATGCTGCATAATCACCAATTTTACTGGTACCAAACCGCTATCGTCCACATGTAGCACTAGTCACCCCATGACTTACGGATCAACAACATGGCGTCACTTGCCAAAAGTGCTACGAGCCCTTCCCGAACACACATCGAGAGAGCTGTGCCCCGTCAGACATTGAGGTAACTTGCTCATCACAGAGCCGCCTGCCCACTGGGCCCACCACATAGGGTGTCTCGTCACCAAACTATGGACAACTTCATGATTCCCAGAATCATTAGGGAACAACAACAATTTACCTGTGCACTGTGTCACCCTCCCACTAGGCCCGCCTAGTGGAACCCCTAATATTCCACATAAACAACGTATGATATGCCATGGATGCAAATGTCAATCAATGCATTCTCACACTATGTATCCTATCATGCCACTCATCAATCATCATCAACACCAACACCACCATACAATCTTTTGTGGATTTTATCATTGTTGGTTTTAGCCATTATTTTCAAGTGTTAAGTGTGGCATTTCATTTCAACATACTTTATATCATACATGCAAGTCAATACTTGCAACAATCATAATGGCATCATAAACATCAACAACATCCATCAATCATTCATCAATATCACCACATAATCTCTTAGTGGATGATCATTACCATTGTTTCATATATTAGTGTGGCATCATAATAATTCATCAATATAATTTTAACCACACATACAAGATCACACTTTATCAAACACAATGGTATTCAACAAATCACCAATAATAACAATCATTCTTTATTCAAGGAAATGATCAAAAATATCACCCATCATTATCCATTATCGATATCATCTCCGATTCATCAGTTTTTTATAAATACATTGTCATGCAATCATCCCTCATTAGTTTTATCATCATACAAGGGTGTGTCATACAACCGCATCTTTTAACTTTTCATTATCAAAAATCATAACGTATCATTAGTGGTGTACATTTGTGTTTTCATAACATATCATAGGTACATACATATTTTCCAATGTCTTAATCAATATCAAACACCACCAAGACACACCATGATCATATACCCCTAATACAATCTCTTGCTTTTACATAAAAAGGGGTTTTGGGTAATAATAGGCTCATGACAAATTTCAAAATTAAGACACATGAGAAAAGTTCATTCTTATTCTTAAAAATAGTGGGACATGTCACAAATATCACCTAATAGTCTCAATTTGACAATCATAAAAAGTTAGGCTCAAAACCCTCTTAAACTTGAGTTTTATAATGCAGTAGGTCTGGTATTTTACACTTAATGAGAGTTAAATTCCAATTTGGGTAAGACCAATTTTCAAACCTTCGTAACATAATTATCTACAACTTTAATGTAGAAGTTGGAGATAAAAAATGTAATTAAGATACCCACCAAAAATAGCAAAGGAAAAGCAGCAGTTGGAAATTTCTGACAGTTGGAAATTTCTGACAGTGGCAAATTCCACTGGCCGTGGAACCCACTATTTGGACCACCCAAAATAGTCATTTTTTCCATGTTTTGAGGTAGAATGATCCACTAACCGTGGATCTCACTGCAGTAGACACTATTCTGTAGCTTTTTGGTCCTTATGTTTTTGCCAACTTTGGGTCCCCTTTTCACTAGGCTATTTAACTCCAATTTGCATGATATTTTGTACACAACTTACCTACCCTAATATCAATTATGTGGCAAAATTTCAAGCCAAATTCCATCCCAATCAAAATCTAAGCTATAGGGTAGTTGTATACATATTTTGGGCATTTTACATGACATACCAAAATGTAATTGGCTAAGTTTTGGTCTAAACTTTCTATTGACCTATATTCACATATACAAATGTGACTTGCTCCAACAAGTCTCTTCCCATGATTCATTTCCCAGATCAAGGTATGTCCCAACAGAATTTCAAGCCTTTTTTAGGCTGAATCAAGCATGTCATTCATTATACAACCAAATATTACATTATTTCAATATAATCATGGCAAGGCAAGCACGAGTATAATCATATACATTAACCATCAATCATCCAACTCATGCACTTGAAATGTAAACTCCTCTCCTACCTCGAGAGAAGAACCGTAATTCAAATGCTCTGATCATTCCGCGCCATCATCCGGAACACAATCTACACATCACACATATATGCATTCATTCAATCATGAGCTATCACAAGGCTTTCATTATAATTCTAAACAATTATTTGTATATCACCAAGCTTAGTAACAAGTTCTAAACTTGTCAAAACACCCATTTATACACTTATATTAGGTTTCGGGAATTCCTTTCCCAAAACCATGATTCTCTAAGTCTAAAAGGGCTAACCATACCCAACACCAACAACATGGTCTAAGACCTTACCAAGTCATATTCTTATCTCACTAATCCCTCACATTCCATATTTATAATAACACCTATCTATAGGTTTCACCATCAGTGGTTCTCTATCATTTTCATTATCACACATCATCATACAAATCAACACTCAACATTGAGTACCTCATATTCACTTCTCAAAAACCATTTCTTCTAGCCATAATATATACACATTCCTTAATCTTAGGTTCAAGGTTCATTAAAATTCAATAACAACCCTCATTACATATACCTTATCTCAAGTCATCCACCATATCCTCTTGGTTTCTCGAATCCTCAACATCAAATAATTAATGTCACTCTCTAAGAAACTCATTCCCACATACAAAATCTTTCCAACATCAATTAATCATAATTCCTCAAGATTTACTAAAAGCCCCAAATTCCAATCTCTAGGGTTTTCATCAAAACTCAACAACCATTTCTAATAACCATTAACCTCCATCACTAACAACATCCACATACAAAATATCATGAGTTTACACTTAAAAATCATTCCTCATAACATCATTACATATTTCCCTCAATTTCTAAAGATAGGGTTTTATTAAAATCCAACAATCACCAGTAATATCCATAATTTCCCACTCCATTATGTGCTATTTTCGTATACCCCTTCACACCCACACAAAAACACATATTTATCACACCCCACCTTAGGGTTTTACATGAAAATGGTTTCTAATCCATAACCCATACATATAACACTCTCCCAATCAAATAAAAATCATAACCTAGGGCACATGCTTATTAAAATGGAGAGAAACTTACCTCAAGTCAAGAAATGAGTGAGCTACCATGAAAGGAAGAGAGGAACACGAAAATTAAAAGGAGATAGGGAAGAGCTTTAAGCCATAACCTTCTCCTTCAAGGCCAATGGAGAAATGAAAATGGAAGAGGAAGATGGCACACCACCACTAGGGTTTTTGGAGAAGAAAGGTGAAGAGGAAATGAGAGTTGTAGAGAAAGGAGGTGAATGCCTAATGAGAGGGAGAAAGTGTCATGAAACATAAGGGAGAAAAGAGAGTTTGTTTTTAAATTTTAACCTTTCATTAAAATTTTACTATTTTACAACATACAGGATCTCCATTCGGGCTCAATACTTTATCTAAAACTTATTCCAAATATATATTCAGATTCCCAATAATATTCTTAACAGCCCTGACCAATGATATCTCAAACGGAGATACTTGGTCCGACACTCATATTTTAACTGGTATAATTTTAACTCATTCAGTCTCAATAAATTATGAATATCCATAATAAATCCTAATTTAATTATTTTCAATTTTTTGGGACATGAATCAACTCATATAATTATTTACTATTTATTCCTCGCAATCATTTTTATAAATTTTAGGATGTTACACATCTCATTAGAACGGGCACTACTCAGTCATAGAAACCTCATATGGAATTGAAGTATACCATAGTTTCCTTGGGTTGTCTGGTCTTGGGCGTGAATCTGAACCATTGGAGGTGCGCCCCTGATATACTCCTAAGACCGCCCTCAGGGGATCGATACGCCGTTGTTCTTCAATGTGCCCATCATTGTTATGCTCTAGGGAGTTACTCAACTTTCCATCCTTATTCTCCATGTATAATGCATTACTTACGAATTTCATCGATCATCTATTAGTCCTCGATAGGGTTCCTTCAATGACTCTATTTCATTTCTAACATCGGGTTCCTTTCTTTTAATTACATCTTAATGAATTCTTTTTTTTTCTCAAAATTTCTCAAATCCATAACGGTCTTAGAAATTTCTCAATGATACTTAGAAATGAAACGAGATCTCACATTTTCTAGAATACCACGGGGTATATTGGCGTTACAATGCCCACTAATCATCTCGAATCCAATTTCCATATTTTCATAATCTAGTCATCTTGGAACCTTTATCGGTACCACCTTTATATTCCTTTTCTCATTTCTATTCAACACTTTTCTCTTTATTCAATCATCAGTGCATCATGCAATTCAATTTTCATATCATGTTTACAAGGTGGTTCACTCAATCCATACACAAACATCCATGATCATAGATTTAATCATGTTACATAATCAGCCATTTAGCAAGTACCACATTGCATATAGTATCTATTATACTAAGAAATCATCTCACTTTTTAATTTTATTCAACATCAATCCACATAGAAATAAAGTATAAATACTCGTATTATAACCTTGTATATCAGCTAGCACATCATTAAGCCACCATTAATCTATCTCCTTATGCATCATATCATGGAAGAGGGTCACCATCGCCTTTTAGTAGGTTACCCCAACATATTTCAAACTGAAAAACATCACTTTGTAACAGAAGGTCCCCACTGGTTGATAAATATAGTCTTTTCCATGTCCTCATGTGCCATCTTAATTTGGTGGTACTCAGAAAAACCATCCATGAATGATAAAATGGAATGTTGGGCAATGTTATCAACTAGGACATCGATCTGTGGCAAAGGGAAATCATCTTTAAGACTAGCCCTATTTAGGTCCTGATAGTCCATGCACATTCGCAGTTTTCCATCTTTCTTTAGGACAAGGATGATATTTGCTACCCATTAAGGGTACTTTGCTACTGCTAGGAATCCGACATCGAATTGCTTTTTAACTTCCTCCTTTATCTTCAGAAGAATCTTTGGCTTCATTCGGTGTAGCTTCTACTTTACCGAGGGGAACTCAGGCTTCAAGAGTAATTTGTGTTTGATAATGCTAGTATCCAAACTAGGCGTATCTTGGTAAGACTAGGAGAAGACATCATGAAACTCTATCAACAACTTAACTAGCTCCTCCCGTTGCTTCTTACTTAGGGAAGTGCCAATCTTGACTTCCTTTTTATCCTTCCCGCTCCCCAAATTAATGATCTCAACTAATTCTTAATGGGGTCAAATTTTCCTAGCCTCTTGTTCCAACAACCTTGCTAACTCGGGTGGAGGATTACAAGCTTCCTCGCCCTCTTCATCAGCGTAATCAACCGGGTTGTCAAAGTCATGAAATGGGATCATGACCTCACTATTCTCTGGAGGATCATTTTTGGATTTGCATTTATTTAGTTTGTTATGGCAAATGAAAAAGGAAACGATCGAATAAAGGGAAAATGAATCAATGCAAAGATAAGGAAACTAAGAAAAGATATATTGAAATTTAACACACATTCACTGATTTAAACTTGAAATGATAAAACATGTTTTTTCCCTTACTACATAAACATCTCAAAGCTTTAGGCATAGAAAAGAGGCTTAATAAGTCATTAAAGCATTACAAATTACTTTGATTGAACATTTAAAGTCGTGGGGAGCTCAACAGCCTCCCAGTTACAAAGCTCTCTACTTGTTGGACAAAGGATCACAAAGTCTACACTTTCACAGGGGCTATCTTCAATAGTGGCCACTTGATCTAGGGGTACCAAACCTGTGCTCCGGAAGCTCTGGTAGAGGTCATGAATGGGGACTCTCGTAGCGCGAGGTTCTCGGTAAACAAGGCGGGCTGACCTTTTTTCTCTTTTCTCCTTCTCCACCCTTCTTATGTTAATGGTAGAAGGCCGGTATCCCAAACCGAAACCGTTCCTATTTTTGGGCAAACACACAGGCTTTACTGTTTTGTTCAAGGATCCTTCTAGCCCTTTCCTAGGCTGATACCCTTTCGCGCAGCATAATCTTTGCCATCAATACAAACGCATTTGGCATGTAAGCTTTAACTATCATAACTCCTTCCCCAACATATGTGGCATTAGCTATCTACAATGCCTAGAAAAAGGTCTCAAGAGCCTCTTCTGCCACCTCGACATAGGGGGTTGTCAGGGGTTTGCTGACTAGGAGGTCCTCCTCTCTAGAAACGATGATTAACTTATTATTAATGATAAAATTAAGCTTTTACTGTAGAGTAGAGGGGACCACCCCAACAGAGTGGATCCAGCGCCGACCTAACAAGCAACTATAGGCAGGTATAAAGTCCATTACTTAGAAGATAACCTGAAAAGTGCACGACCTCACTCAAATTGGAAGTTTAATTTTTCCCATTACTTCCCACCGAATGCCGTTAAACGCTTGCACTACCATAGTACTTTGTTTCATATGAGTCCCATCGAATGGTAACCTAGCCAAAGTGTACTTGGGTATGACATTCAAGGATGACCCATTATCAACGAGCACCTTCGCTAGGATATGATCGTGACATTCGACCAAGATGTGGAGGGCCTTATTATGCCTCATCCCTTCTACAGGTATCTCGTCGTCGATGAATGAAAGATAGTTATCGACAGTGATGTGACTTATTATTCCTTGAAGCTTATTAACTGAAATGTCCTAGGTGATGTGGGCCTCATTTAGGACCTTCAACAAGATTTTTCGATGGGCTCAAAATTTATCAAAAGCAACGGGAGTGAGATCTTTGTTCGCATTAGCTGATCAATAACTTGATACTCGCTTTGACAAATGAACTTTAAAAATTCAAAGGCCTCTTTGTCTGACAAGGCCTTCTTGGTTTTAGCAACGCTTTCTTCCTTGCCTACCTTGGCTTTCCCAGTATTATTTTCTACACTAACTGGACTTGGATCTTTTCTTAATTCTGGAGGAGCATAAACTTTTCCATTGCGGGTCACACCCCTACCCTAGAGATACTTGTGATAAATGACGAAGATAGGTTGCTCGTTTCCAAGCTTGCAATTACCACATCTACATCATACTTCCAAGGGACAACTCAGGAAACCTTGAATACAAATGGGGTGGGCGTTTGGATTGTGACCACCTATTGCACAGAAGTAGGAGCCGCTGAAGGGCTCTTGCTGTAGAAAATCACCAAAGGCTTAGGAGCCTGCATCTCTGGCTGCCCATAGACCATGTTTATATCACCCTTGTGGTGCTTTTAGACTTACAGAATATAGCTGTCCATGAGTCCTTGAAGGACCTCATACAAGCTTTGGTGTTTGCCAGCCTGTTCAACATCGTGCTCGTGGGTCCAGGGTTCTCTTTCTAACCCCCTCTCGAACAGCTGGAAATGAAACCATTTCAACGGTGTCTTGATGCCCACTACATCCCTTATGTATTTCCCCTCTTCCCCTATTGCATTGACCCACGAATTCCTATGGTCAGGTATGGGGATTAGTGGCCACATTGGGGTTCCCCTCTTGGAAATTTAGCCATTTTGCTTTAATCAAATCTCGTACCTTATACTTTAGAGCCAGGCGATTCTCAATGGAATGCCCTGTGCTCCCACATGGTAATCGTACCAGGCGTTGTGATCATGCCCCTTAGGGTAAGGGGGTTCCACTGGCTTTAGGGGCATGGTATGATAAGAGAGTTACAGACAAGATAGGATAACAGTTCCGTATAGGTCATTGGTATAGGATCAAACTGAGTAGGGACACGATCAAAGTTGTTCTTTCCCTGGTTTTGGTTAGAGGTAGAGGACTGGAACCTTTGTTGTGGATAACAGTATGGTATTGGTTATGGATTTGGTGCTTTGATGATAGGTGGAGGGAAGTGGGATTAAATGGTTCAGAGTCAGACTTAGAAGGGGGTTGAATAAGTCTCAGACTTTTTTTTCATGAAAAGATGAACCAAATAATACAAGTAATCAAATAGATAATAAATGAAAGAAATCAACACAGAGAGTTTATACCGGTTCACTTCCAACATAAGCTATATCCAGTCCCTTCTAACTTGAAGGATTTCCACTATTGTAAAATCTCCTTTACAATAACAGCACCATACTAGTGCCATAAGTATTCTTGACTCCAACCACTTTTGACTTAACACAAGTATTCTTTCAACAAGCCACTCTTTGCTCAACCCAAGTATTCTTTCAAAAGCCTCTTCAGGCCACAGTTTTTCCCACACTTACAAGTTTTAACAACTCACCAAACTTTTACAAGGTTATTAAAAGAAAAGAGATAGCACATATAAGATATACAAGAGAAATTTTGACATTAAGTTTATAACATAAGACCAGAGTTGGCTAGAAGTTGAGTAGTACAAAGAGGGTCTTTGTCTTACAAAACAAGAGAATTTAAACTTGAGAGAGTTTAAATGAAAGCTTGTAAGACCTCTATATATGACTCGTGTTCTATTTCCACTGTTCAAACTTCTTTGGTATAAATAGAAGCTGGAGTATATGACCGTTACTGCTTCTTGATAGGAGATATAGTCGTTGAAAATCCTTTAAAGGTATTTTGCCTTAAGCTTCTTATTACCAGACTTTAAAGATGAAATGAACTCACAAGGTCTGGTACACACTTCTTTAGCTTTTTCACGAAAAAGGTTTCTCATGCATTTCTATGCACAAACCATTCGTAAACTAATTCTTGATTAAGCGTCAGTAGCTTTTTGAAAATATTCTGACATAATTTCTGATCTTGATCAGTATGCGTAGAGGTAGGTACGCTGACAGTTGCTGCTTATTTGGATCTTGTTCTTTATGTTCTTTGATGATAAGTGCACAAATATGATAAAGGCATGAATCCCAATGCATCACCAAAATAGAATTTAAGAACGTTGAGAATGGTTCTTCTATCAGAATGCTTCTATCAGACTTTTGATAACCTGCTAGACTTTTAAAGTGCTAATACTCCCCTTTTATTGTTATAGCCTAATACTCGTATCCTAGAAATACTTAAGCACACAAAATACATTATAAATAGTACAAACTTTTCTTTTTGAGCAAAAGTACTTGATGGACGATATTAATAAATCCAGGGATAGAAAGTCTGGGGTCCGGTCTAATAGAACTTAAAATTATTTTCCATCTAGACTTTTTCTCAACAATTTCCTCCTATTTGTTGATAACAAACATCAAGTTTTTTTCGCAAATAAAGACTGTAATTCAGGGAGAATAACGTATCTTTGTAACAAGTATTATCAATTTGAAGAGACAGATAAAAATGATTCTTCATTAATCATAAAGATACTGCAAAACATTTCACAACAGCAATAACGTATACATCATATAAGGTATTACTTCACACAAAAGACTTGTAAATTTTCTCCCCTTTTTGTAATCAACAAAAGAAGGGACATCACCGAGACTTAAAAAAATTCACGATTAACAAAAGACCTAAAAAGCAGTAAAGCAGTAGAGGAGACAATGGTGAAAAACTAAGTCTGAAAGACAAAAAGAAAATGTGAAGCAAATGTAACCAAAGAAGGCTGATTTTGAAAAATTGGATTATAGGAAAAGGAGGAATAAGAACAAGATGGTTCTTCTTAAAGGGTCCAAAGATAATGGCACTAAAAAGCATCAGCATGAGCTTTAGTCAGTTTAGGAGCAGTCCAAAGACTCTTAAGAGTAGCTGTCAGAAAATGCTTAGGTTGATAAGGACCTTTGTAGTGAGGCTTGTACTTCAGAGGCATAGGCTTCTTCAATCTGCCCAGAGAAATCCATTTAGCAGGTGGAGGTCTATGAGGTACAATAAATAAAATCTTCTTCCAAGGGGTAGCAATAGAATAATTCTTGATTGACACATCATCTAAAGAGACGAAAGCATGTTTCTTGTCTCGAGCAACAGAAGCTTGTTCAGCTTGAAGCACATGAAACATTCTAAGATCATCATATGAGAATAGGTCTGGGAAGCTGAGAAGCCTTTTAATGGGAAGAGGGGGATAATATTTGGGGGCAAAGAGCCAAATATGAAGTCTGCAAGGGTTAAAGTTGGGATTACAAACAATAATATGGTTATGAGGATTGGTGTAGCAAGGGTTAGTAGGGTCAAGAATAGGTTTATAGAAAACATATTCAAGGAGGGTAGGATATCATTTAAGAAGAATGGGGAGTCTAGACTTATAGATAATAGTAGAGATAGTAGGGCAGGGAACAATGGCTAGGGAAGACAGGGTCTGGGGTAAAGAAGGAAGTACAATGGTAAGAGGAATAGGCTGAGGGGGGGAAGGGGTAAAAAAGGTTTAGAGGGGGTGGTGTCAATAGAGGGTAAAGGGTCAGACCTTGATCTCTTGGAACTTTTCAAAGGGGAGGCTAATCTCTTTCTCTTAAGAGAGGCTTTGAAGGCATTGACATCACTTCTATAGAGGCCAATAGAGGTAAAGAATTAATTTAGCCAATCCAAATATTCCCAGTCACGAACTTCAGATATTGAGGTAGTCCTCAAGTAGCCTCAAATGAATCTGAGATAGTGGGTGTAAGTAGGGTAGCCACCACACTATTAAAGAGTATCATGGTTTTCGGCCGTAACACGTTGATATTCATCACGAAACTTAATGAACTTAGCACTCCAGGCTAAAGAATCCCAACTTGTAACTGAAACTTTTGGATGCAAAGAAGTGAAGACAAAAATGAATAACTCAAATACTTCATCACCAAATAACTTCTTCAGATGAGATTCAAAGGAGGGGCAGAATTGAGGAGGTGTAGTCTGTTGAGCCTTTAAAGTAGTAGTAACCTTGACATTTTTCTTTGTACCAGACTTCTTTCGTGTAGAGCGGCATGGAATTCGACTAATGAGGAGATAATCTTTAGAATCTAAGGATCCCTTTGTTGTTGCAGAAACATGATAGATAGGAGGGTCTGAAGCTTGAATAGAAGATAAAGGAGGGGCTACCTGACAAGGATCCATCTTAAGAGGAGAGTCTGATTTGTCAGAGGATTCATCAGACACATCAAGGACCAATTTCCTGACCTTTTTCATGGAATGAGTGCTTTGAGAATGCTTGGGAGCAGACCCAAACTTCTTTTTTGGGGTAGGAACAGACTTGTTCTTCTTAGGAGGAGCTAGAGAAGTACCTTGAGGTTGATCCATGAGAGGAGAGAAAGTAGGCTATTTGCTGATCATTAGAGAATGAGTGCCCAAATCATTTACAGTATTAGTTTGCATATTTTCAAGTGCAAACACCTTCATGAGAACCGTAGGATATGGAATCTTGTTCTACTTCATGCCAATAGAAGAGAAAAGATAGGTCATAATGACATTGGGAAAACTAACCTTTTCTCCCGTAAGCATATGATACATGAAAAACCTGTCTAGCTTGCTCACGGTATCTTTTGCACCCTTTCTAGGGTAAAAGACTTATTTCATTACAAGATGCAACATCTTGAACTTCAGAAGAAGAAACCCAGAGACTAGCTTGGCAGGGTGCTTAGCTCCATATAGCATTTCGTTAATCTCCAAAGATGACACAATATTATACTCAAAATGCTCATCAAAAACTTCACCGACATTAGGACAAACCGTAACAGTTGTGAGAATAACCTCAAAAATTTCAATAGATTTTCCTTGAAGCTTCTCTAAGATAATAAGCTTAGACTTGTTCACAGAGACCGTTCTTCAAAAATTGAGAACCAGAGATGGTGAGTAGGGTGTCTATTCAAGACAGAACTTAGTCCAACCAATTCTATTAAGCTCAGCAGAAATATCACGACCATCCAATTTATGCTCCCATAGGTTGAATACTAAAGACTCAACAATGTCAAATACTTTGAATTCCATTTCTTAGTTGGATAGGCAAGAAAAATGAAGGGTAAAAGAAGTTTTTTGAAAGAAGGTTTGAAAACACAAGAGAAGGGTTTTACAAAAAGGGTGGGAAAAAATGCAAGTGAAGAGACGCAAATAAATAGGATGAAAATTGACCACTAAAGTGGATAAAGAAAACAAGTTCAGAAAATGGTTATACAAAAAGATGAAAACTACTACCACGTTGTAAAAAGTGAAAAGAAAATAATTTTAGAAAGGAAGTCTCTCAGAAAAGTTCAGAAGTCAAGTGTGAAGTCAAACAAGGTAAAATGTAACAGACTTTTCATGTAACAGACTTATTAAGTAATTATTTTTAGATTTAAGTTTTGCTTAATAAAAGTAAACTTGGCCTCTGCCAAAGGCTTAGTGAAGATGTCTGCTTACTGATGGTTTGTGTCCGTAAATTTTAAGTCCAGAGTTCCCTTTTGTACGTAGTCATGAATGAAGTCATATTTGACTTTAATGTGTTTTGCTTTAGAGTGCTGAATGAGATTCTTGGAGAGGTTTATTGCACTAGTATTATCGTAGAATACTGGAATTTCTCCTTCTTTGATTGAATAATCTTCAAGTTGATATTTTATCCAAAGAAGTTGAGAGAAACATCCAGTTACAGACATGTATTTTGCTTCAGTTGTTGAGAGTGTAATGGAGTTTTGCTTTTTACTACTCCAAGAAATCACATTTCTTCCTAAGAAGTGATATCCACCACTTATGCTTTTTCAATCAACTCTATCTCCTGTAAAGTCTGCATCATAAAATCCAAAGAGAGAGAAAAATTCTGTTCGTTTGTAGAACAGCCCAAGGATAGTGGTTCCAACAAGATATCTCAGAACCCTCTCTACAGTAGACAAATATGATTCCTTAGGATCTGATTGATATCTTGCACATATGCAAACACTAAACATTATGTCAGGTCTGCTAGATGTAAGATACAGAAATGAACCAATCATTCCTCTATACAAGGTCTGGTCCACTAATGTAACAGATAATGCAACTTGGATGCATAGGAGTACTCATAGCCTTAACATCATCCATTTTAAATTTCTTGAGTAACTCCTTTGTGTACTTCTGTTGATGAATGAAAATTCCATTATTAATCTGTTGTATTTACAAGCCTAGGAAGAATTTAAGTTCTTCCATCATACTCATTCTAAATTTTGCTTGCATCATTTTAGAAAAAGCTTTACACAGATTATCATTAGTAGCACCAAAGACAATATCATCCACATCAATCTGTATAATAATGAAGTATTTCTTAGAGCTTTTTCTGAAGAGGGTTGTGTTAACTTGACCTCTAGTAAAGCCTTTTGAAATAAGAAAGGAACTGAGTCTGTTGTACCAAGCTCCGAGAGCCTGTTTCAAACCATACAATGTTTTACTTAATTTGAAAATATGGTTAAGAAGAGACACATCTTTAAAATTAGGAGGTTGTTTTACATCCATATGATATAATGTAATTCCTTTAAAAGCTGCAAATGCAAGAAGTGTTCTGATAGCCTCAAGTCTTTCTACAGGAGCAAAAATTTTAGTGAAATTTATACATTCTTGCTGATTGTAGCCTTGAGCTACTAGTCTGGCTTTGTTCCTGATTACCCTCCCATTTTCATCAAGCTTGTTTCTAAATACCCACTTAGTTCCAATGGTACTGGTATCTTTGGGCTTAGGAACAAGTGTCCAAACTTTACTTCTCTCAAACTGATTTAATTCTTCTTGTATAGCAATGATCCAATCAGTATCTTTCAGAGCTTCCAGAATATTCTTTGGTTCTAATTCTGAGATAAGAGAGGTTGATGGCTGATTGTGAAGACTGGATCTACTTTTAACTTCAGCTGCCTGATCTCCAATTATGAGGTCCGAAGGATGATAGACTTTGAATTTCCAACCCCTTTGTCTTTCTGGTTTAGAGAGTTGATCTTGCTCATATTTTTTAGAATTTGTTAACTGTGGTTGATCATTTTCTGTTATTTGTTCTGTTGGTTGCTTTGTCTCTTGTTGAGTTCCTGCATCATCAGAATCTAGATCTGCTAGTTTCTTGTCAGCCTTTTAAAGATCATCAAATCTTACATGCATAGATTCTTCTATAGTTTGAGTTCGAGTATTGAATACTCTGTAAGATTTTAATGTGGTTGAATATCCCATGAATATTCCTTTGTCACATTTTGAATCAAATTTTCCAAGATAATCCTTAGTGTTCAAAATATAACAGGTACATCCGAAAGGATGAAAGTATGAGATGTTGGGTTTTCTACCTTTCCATAATTCATAAGGAGTCTTATTCAGTATTGGTATGATAAAAACTCTATTTTGAATATAACAAGAAGTACACACAGCTTCTACCCAGAAATATTTAAGAAGATTATTTACACAAAGCATAGTTCTGGCCATCTCCTGCAAGGATTTGTTTTTCCTTTCCACAATACCATTTTGTTATGATGTTCTTGGTGAGGAAAAACTATGATTTATCCCGGACTCATTGCAGTACTTTTTTAAAATTTCATTTTTAAATTCTCTATCATGATCACTTCTTATTGTACCAATACAGTAGTAGCCTTTCTCAGGTGAAGGATGTGGTATACTTTGGCTAGATAGGTTTACGGTAGACCAATAAATATGAACCATTGGATGTTAATCAACGGTTAAGATTTATTAATGGTAACCTGTTGAACAAGTAACATTTGAGATTTGTAATATTTTCATTTTTCCCCTGAAATATTGTTAATTATTAATGTGTCTAGTTTTAAAATACATTATTAATATTGTTTAACTAAATCACATAATATAATACTACAATCACTGATTATTATTATGTAACTTACATTGTAAACAATCTTTTACAAAAGTAGTTGTTGGTTTTCTCAGTCCCTGTCTTCATCTTCTCGCAAAGGGTGTGGTATGGTTCCACCGAACCCCAAACCCGTAGCATGATGCACGCCTCAGCTTTTATCTCCTCTCCTTGTAGTGACCAGATAGGTTTTTACGGTTTGGAAAACAAAACTCGAACCCATTGTTTCTGTAAACCCTAAATCCCCAATTCCATGGTTTCATGGTTTAATCAACGGTTATCCTCTTCGTTGGTTCTGGTCGATAGTTTCGTTTACGAGGTCGATAACAACCAGGTCTCGTTCATCAAGCATGAAGTCATCCACCTCATTTTTTGTGATTTCGCCACTTCCGTCAAACCTAGAAAGAAAGTCATCACCGTGGATGCCGTCATCGTCCACATGGAGACCCACTCGTGGAAAAGTGGAGCTATTGACTATATTAGAAAATGTTCGCTTGCCAATTTCATGTAATTTATTTCTATAATAAGATGTCAAAGTAATTCTAGATCCATTATGCATTTCAGTTTATAGTATCAAATATGATCTTAACTTTCATTGTATTTTGTAATTTTAGGTTGGATTCTAAAGGAAGTTATTTTTTTGTGTTCAAATTTATGAGGCGTGAAGATTTTCATGTTCAGTATGGAGGAGTGAATCAACCCAATGATTTATAGAATGGTCCTTCAAAACCTGCTTCTGGGTTCATAATAAAACTTGCTTCTGAGTTCACAATCAAACGAGAGGACAGAGTAAGCATACCAATAGAAGGAATTAATGTGATAACTCACCCCTATTCTATTTAGTGCATGTTTAGATTAACTTTTTCGTAGATGCAGAAAATTTTGAACCATTTATGACAAAAATGATTATTTTGTCAAAATAATTTATTTGTCTAAACATATTTAGATTAGCTCATCACTAAATTAAAATTTGCAAACGTCTTTATGATTTGTATACATTGTGCTTTTCTTTGGGTCTATTGGTGATTTATTTCCTCTAAATTTGTTTTACACTATATAGAATTACACTATGTAGATCATTACTACCCTTGTTGTTTTACACTATATAGAATTTCACCACTAGGTAAAATGGGCACATTACTGTTGCATCAGGAAGCATGATAAAGATGATATGAGACCATTGATGTGTCTCCTCATAACAGCTTAAGCATTACAATGATTAGTTCTTATGGGTAGCCTATCTTTTAATCAGAGACCTTTGGCTTATTAGGTTTTCGTATTGTGTAATACTGTAAGGTTTTGATTGCTTGTACCAATCACCTTTGTTTCTTGTAGACTCCCTTCCCTTAAAGGCAGGGTAGAGGGTGATTTCAGTTTTCATGTATTTTGCTTGCCATCTTATGTTATTGTTTGTGAAAATAAAGAGCCCCTGGTCCTAGGATTTTCTTACATTTTACTTGAAAGAGTTTAAATGTACTTTTTCTTCATAGTATGTTCTCTTAATTAGACAGTTCATGACATTGTGCATGTAGCTGTGTATGATAAAGATGAGATTACAGACACTATATGGGTTTATGGTGAAATAAAGTGTTTAGATGATTTGGAAGGGTTGCCAGATGCGTTACTAGGCAAGTTGTGCCATTGTACTCAAGGGCGCCAACATTGAAAATGTTGTTGATGTCTTACATAGGTAAACCAATAGTAACTTTACCTTTATTCTTAGTAGTTAAATCATTTGGGTTTACGCTATTCATGAATTTGAATCAACTAATGAAATATTATTGTTACATGTGTATTGTCTGTGTTCGTTATGTTTTTGAGTATGCTATGACATCCCATTAGAGTGATGAAAGACTTAGCAAATTTGTGTTCATCCATAAATTATGGACCAAATAAAACATGTCCTGCCCAAAACTATTACATGAATGAAGTGATGGGCAAATCCAAAAAATATTAACAATAGGCCAGTGGTGCTATCAAAAAAATAATTGGACCCTATTGTATATAATCATAACTGAATCAAAAAAATAATGAGATTATGCATCCTCATCTATGCATATCCTAATACTGCTTCCTTCATGTATTTCCAGTTGTCCTAAGCCTTGGTTTTAAAAGTGTTGTATAGTTCGTTGTGAGGACTGAGTAAAATCCACATTAATGTCTTCATCCGAATTTTGTTTTCATTCATCTGAAGATGAATATCATTTAATCAAACATGGATGAATATCATTTAATCAAACATTGTAAATTATATCTAGCACTGAAAATTGAAAGCAAGTCTTACTTGGCACCTGGCATTAGGGGTGAAGAAATTCTTCATCCCTTGCCATTTTGTAACCCATAGGGCAGAATCAATGATGGATTTAACACCAAACATATTTAGATAATGACATAGAACATATGTTGGGAATTAAATAAGATTTGTGCAATTAAACGCAACATATAAATAAACTAATAACAACACATTGGTGCTTGGTGGTAATCTTGTTCCTTCTATAATCTCCCATTCATGAAGGTCAATGTTCCCATCCAAGCAGTTACTGGGGTACTAAGCAGAAGACAACATCCAATGCAAAGTCTTGCACTGAAATAGAGGTTGTTGAAAATGGTAATGACGACATGCTAATACACCCATAAGTAAAGTAAGTTTTTATAGTTTAAATAAAAATGTTTTAAGTGTAATGTTATATCCGTAATTGGTTTTTTCCTATTCTTTGTTTTTTCGGTTGTAAGGTTTGAATCCAGATAGTAAAGTATTTTATCTTTGATAGAGGCCACTATTAAGTACCATTCACTATTTGTATCCTTGATTGGCATGTAAACCTATAATATGATTAGCATAATTGACTAATATGACCAAAACTCCTTGTATTTATTCCATTTAAAAGGTACTCACATATGCCAAGTCTATATTTGGACGCATATAACGATCGGTATAAGTCAAGTGAAGTTCCTCCATGTCATTGGCATTGAAAACATCTTCCTAGTGTAGGAAAAATTTACCGGTTAGGGTCAGGGTGTAGCTTCTTCGTAATCTAACCGTTAAAAGTATTTTTATCAGTACATAACAGTACATACTGTGAATGAAGGAGGCAGAGACCATATATTGGCTTTTGAATTGTATATCAACTGTGATATGAAGTGAATAACAATAATTTCCTACAATAATTATTGACCTTGTCATCAACTTTATTTCTTTGAATGAGACATTCAAAATCCCTTCTACATGCAGTTATGTTATCGAACCTGAATAGAAGTTCACTGCATTTTAGCAAAGAAGAATAAAACCAAACATTATGGTTTAGGGTTTTAATTTTTGAAGAAAATAGTGAATCCAAAATTAGAAATGAACGTACCCAGGGTCCTTGTCTGGGTGGAAGACATATGCACAAAGTTGAACCTCTGCATCAGTTAAATGCATGTTCGTTGTAGGTCTAGACTTACAGATCATTCCCTAAAACAAAAGTGATTAAGTTTAATTAGCCTGAGTTGTGGTTACTACATTTTAAAAAATAAGGTTCTGAAAAATTGGTAGTTCTTATAATGATGAAAAATACAAAGTTACATGCACTACCATGAGTAGGATGGAACCCGATGGTAAGTATCTTTCATCCATTTCATCGTTTCTCACGTCTGCAGATATATTTTTCCCTGATTGTCTTGGCTTGTTATCAGGTGTGGTGAACAGAGTTTGTGCCACATGAGTTGCGATTGCTTGTCTTTTCCCTTTACATTCTGATTGTTATATTACAGGGCATATATACTTAAGATAAGGGAAGCTTATAATACATAAGTTTGAATTATGAAATACGTAGTTAAACATTAAAAAATTTCTACAAATACCTTGTTGAGCTTTTTTTTAAACTCTGGTTGACTTTCAACCTTCTCCCTTTTAACGCACGACACATTCTTCTTAGACGGAGTTGTAGCAGCCCTCCTTGTTGACACATTTGGTTAAGGTGTCAACGAATTCATGCTTGAGTTTGGTCTGTCTTTTGATTAGACACTTAATAGTGCAACTTCATCATCTAAAACGTTGTACACTTCACTATCTTTTCCATCAATTATGTATGTTGACTTAAGCTTCTTAGAAGGTATGTCAGCTGCCCATTTTTTGTGATCAAGTGATGTTTGGTTAAAACACCCAATACTCAGTGTGTTATTTGGTCTAAAACGCTTCATTGGTTCTTTGGTTGACAATGACTCTTCAATCCTCCTCACTGAAGACATCAATTAATATATGTTGTTTTCTATAACATCCAACCTTTTACACAATAACTGATACCTAAAAAAATGTTGTTAAATAAAATGTGTAACACCTTATTATTTGCAACTAAAAATTCCAAAAATATGAGAAAATTTTTCACAAAACAGTCACGTAACATTTGATATAGAAGGGAGCAGGCAAGGGGGAAAACGAAGAGCATTCACGCGCATATAGTAACCTACAAAGAAGCTAAACTGGGGCCGGCTCAATGGGTTTATCGTAACACACTAGCACTAGGGCAGATTACACAACACCGTTTATTTACTTAGACGGGGTCTGACACCGTCCAGGCGGAGTATGGTAAAGCAGCAGCGGATAGAGGGGATTTCACAAGGAAGCTTTCCTTCGAGTAACACTGGTCAATCAATAGGAGGAAGTAGATAAGGGAAAGATGTTAATACATTCACATGCATGGCATTCGGTAGAAAGGCGGAGTTAGAATCATCCTACATGGCTAGGCGGGGTATATTTATCTTGGGCGGACTACATTACCACATTCATTTACTCAGGCGATGTTCAATACCGCCCAGCGAGACGGAATAATGCGACAACGGAGAAAGAAGGTACGTAAGCGGAATCTCGAGTTGATAACTACTTGCTTCAGTATAGCTCGGCGCGTTGGGCGAACTGTCCTAGTTACCTGGGCGAGGTATGACACCGCCTAAACGAATCTGCACAACGCCTACTCAACACAAATACAAGGTAATTTTTCTCAATCGGGTATGGACAAGGGTTCACCAGATAAATCCTCACCCTCGCACTTCACTCAAAGAAGCGGGGAGTTACAGGGTACATATGCGGTAGTAGGTTGTGGAAAAAGAGGAGTCTGAACCTATTTCGCCCAACTTAACTAATTATGACAACGCCTGGGCGGACTCAACCACAACGCCCAAATCAGGGGTCAACACCGGGGTCTCATTCCAACAACTACATTGCTCCAGTACGAATCCTCACGCTTGGGCGCATTACTCCCATACTTCGGGCGGAGTACGACTCCGCCCAACGTATCCGACATAAATTTTCCTAAGACAATCCTTGATTCACTCAGACTTGGCTATAACCTGCTCGATCATACCGTCCCTGCGTATCCATTAAAGCACAATTATGAAACAAGGTAGCACATAACATCATGCACACAAAACCATACATCCATATATATAGGAGAGTATATGTCAATATTTACAACACAAAAATCAAACTTCTCCTTGTCCATAAGGTTCTATTCATCCCCAAAACAAAACATTAACATCCGGTATGAACCAGTCAGGGCTTAATCTAACAACGCCTTAATTAAACCTTCCAAATGCATCAGCACTCCGCCCAGCATTCCAGCTCTGCTTCTGATCCTCCTCACGAGAGACATTCACTGAAAATGGCCACTGCAGGGGTGAGCTTTTACATGTAAAATGATACTCACAGACTCGGTATCAGCGTCAGTACACGCTCCTGCTATCATTCAACCTTCCTCAAGTAACCAAGTTCATACAGTTCAAGCAACATTCATGACACACATAGTACACAGAGTTTATTCCACATCCGAATATAAATTCATGCATTCACGGTCATACACATATTCATACATAGATTTATACACCACCGCAATCAGCCTTATTTCTATATGCATGCCTGCGGATCCGACTCGGGTAAAGACTCTCAGTTACGGTCCCCTTTTCTTCTGGCCCCTCGTCCCTCAGCTCTTACTAGGTGGCACCGGCCTCCCCACGGCGTCTCGAGACTCTCTTCTCTAGCTCCAACGGCTACCACGAGCACTATTGGGATCTAGCCAGGGTTGGTAACTGGAAGTCGTTTCCCTTGGGGTTCTTGACCTTCTATGGGTCACCCCACTCTCACTCATGCAACTAACACATTCATTAATACACATCATTGCACCACAAACACCTTCGCCGTAGTCATTAAGCAAGAACGGATTTCCCACTCTACTCGTAATCAATCAGTCAATCACACCAGCGCATGTTACAATCGGTCATCAAACTAACGACATTGAGCAATCCAATTAAGAGCATGCACACACATATTTTTCATAGTGACAAGAAAATAGATCCATGCATATCATCCATCATTATCATCTACTAACAGGCTACACCATCGCCATGAAGATCACTATCAGAGTCTCAAATCATGCATCAGTTTTAATAATTATGAATACATGCACACATGCACAGCATCAGTTTTAATGATTATAAATACATGCACACACACCCACACTCAGCAGTACGTTCACCCGGTACCGTTCTTAGACCATGCATTCGACATGCAAGCGCCCCCCCACCTTAGAAAAACCTCGGAAACCTTTCCGTTCTTGTCGTTAGGTCCGACGTCTTTCTCCTGGTTCGTTCGGTCTTCCTTGGCTTTGTCGTATCCTGCGCCTGATTCTGGGATGAAGTGTGGTCCGTTCTCCAGTACTACAACCAAGATCTCCAGGAGCGAAGAGTAAGATAGAAGAAGAAGAAAGATGGAGACGAAGAGAGGAAGTAGAGGATGAAGTGACGGAGAAGGGAGTCTGAAGAAAGAGTAAGTGCGTTCCTCACCAAGGCTCGCGTTTTATATATATATAGGTGCATGCGCACAGTAAAAGAAGAGTGGGATGGGAGAGTGCGTGCCCAGCAGTCACGTGCACTCCACCCCATCCCCTGTCCACCACCATTTTTTTTTTATTTTAATGGCTTAAACCCACTTAGTTAAATGCATTTAACAGTTATTTCTAGTTGCAATCAAGTCTTAATGGTTCATTCTTCATTCAGCATTTAATTTCAAAACTGGGATGTTACAGTTCTCCCCCACTGAAAAAGAATTTCGTCCCCGAAATTCAGTCGGTACTTACCTAGGTAAACAACTCGGGGTACTGCTGTTGCATGGTGTCTTCGCGTTCCCACGTGCAGGAGGTGGTCTTGCCTTGCTGCCACTCCACCTTAACCAGCCTTACGTTCTTGTTTCTTAAGCGTTTTACCGATCGGTCCACGATTCCAACCGGTGTAGTCACAGTAGTTAGGTCTTCCTTGATCTCTACCTCGTCGTCAAGCATCGTGTGGCTGGGGTCATGCAAGTACTTCCTTAGCTGAGACACGTGAAATACGTTGTGCAATCGGGACAAGTGAGTTGGTAATGCGAGGCGGTATGCTACGGGGCCAATCCGTTCTAATACCTCATAAGGTCCGATGTAGCGAGGGCTTAACTTCCCACTTTTTAAGGCTCGTCCAACTCCTTTACTCGGAGAGGTTCTCAGAAACACTCGATCTCCGATTGAAAATTCCAATGGCTTGATGCGCTTGTCATGGTAGCTCTTCTACCTGTCTTGTGATGCTTTCATCTTCTCCCTTATCACTCGAATCTGTTCTGTGGTTTGCTTGACGATGTTCGGCCCCAATAGTAGACTTTCACCTGTTCCCGACCAGCAGAGTGGGGTTCGGCATCTACGCCCATATAATGCCTCGTAAGGTGCCATGCCAATGCTGTGATGATGGCTGTTGTTGTACGTAAACTCGATCAAGGGAAGGTATTGCTCCCAGTCCCCACCGTACTCTAACACACACGCTCTCAATAAGTCTTCTAGACTTTGAATTGTTCGCTCGGATTGTCCATCCGATTAGGGGTGGTAGGCAGAACTAAGCCAAAGCTTCGTCCCCAATTCTTGATGCATGCTGGTCCAAAACCTGGACGTAAACCTAGGGTCCCTATCCGATACGATGGAAGTAGGTATGCCATGCAGTCGGATAATTTCTTGAATGTAGATCCGAGCCAACTTATGCAATGGGTACCTCATATTTACAGGTAAGAAGTGTGCACTCTTTGTCAATCGATCAACAATGACCCAAATTGCATCATGGCCCGCTCAGTTTTTGGGTAATCCCATGATAAAATCCATCGCAATTGAGTCCCATTTCCACACGGGGATCTCTAGAGGCTGCATTGCACCATACGGTTTTTGGTGCTCTACCTTTGATTTCTGACAAGTGATACACCGGGCCACGTACTCCGCCACATCCTTCTTTAATCCGGGCCACCAGAACTGTCTCCTCAAGTCGTGGTACATTTTTGTGGTTCCTGGGTGAATGCTGAGTAGGCTTTTGTGGGCTTCATCAAGCACCATTCTTCTCAATCCTCCTTCACTCGGTATGTACATTCTGTCTCTCACCCGGAAGATCCCATCTGGCCCCTCTGCCAATGTTAAATCCTTTCCTTTGGCTTGAATTTCCTTCATTTCAGCTAGGTAAGAGTCCGCCTGTTGCTGTTCGTACATGGATTTTAAGAATTCGTTGGCAATCCTCAACGTACCGATTGTCATCTTCTGAGAGGAAGGGGTGTCAACATGCAAGTTCATGTCTCGGAACCGCTCCAACAACTCAACTTCTTTTGCCATCATGGCTGCTATGTGGAGGGATTTCCGACTCAATGCGTCAGCCACGACATTTGCCTTACCTGGGTGATATTTCAACTCGAAATCATAGTCCTTCAGAAACTCGATCCATCTCCTCTGCCTCATGTTCAGCTCCTTTTGGTCGAATAGGTATTTGAGGCTCTTGTGATCGCTGTACACTTCAAATTTGGACCCGTACAAGTAGTGCCTCCAGATTTTCAATGCAAAAACTACTGCTGCCAGCTCCAAGTCATGGGTCGGATAATGTTGCTCGTGGGGTCTCAATTGTCGAGAGGCATATGCTATCACTCGATCTTTCTGCATGAGTACACACCCTAATCCGAGTCCGGACGCGTCACAATAGACCACGAAGCTTTCTCGTAACTCAGGTAATGCCAACACCGGAGCAGTTGTCAACTTATTCTTCAGCTCTTGGAAGTTGTTCTCACACTCCGGACTCCACACGAAAGGAACGTTCTTCCGAGTCAATTTAGTCAGGGGTAATGCCAACTTAGAAAAACCTTCGATGAACCTCCTATAATAACCTGCCAAGCCCATAAAACTTCTTATTTCCGAGACCGATCTGGGCCTCTCCCATGCTATTACAGTAGCTACCTTCGCAGGATCCACCGAGACGCCTCGCTCGGAGATCACATGCCCGAGGAAGTGGATCTCATCCATCCAGAATTCGCACTTCGAGAGCTTTGCAAACAATTGTTTCTCCTTCAACACTTGGAGTACCGTTCTGAGATGTCCTTCATGCTCCTCAGGGGTCTTAGAATAAACTAGAATATCATCGATGAAGACAACAACAAACCGATCTAAGAAGGAGTGGAATATGCTGTTCATGTAATTCATGAAAACAGCAGGGGCGTTTGTCACACCGAATGACATCACTACATACTCGTAGTGACCATATCGAGTCCTAAAGGCAGTTTTAGGAATGTCCGAGTCCTTCACTCGGATTTGGTGATATCCCGATCGTAAGTCGATTTTCGAGAAGACTGAGGCTCCACGCAGCTGGTCAATTAAATCATCAATTCTAGGCAGTGGGTATCGATTCTTGATTGTGAGTTTGTTAAGCTGTCGATAATCTATACAAAGTCTCATGCTGCCATCCTTCTTCTTAACAAGTAGCACAGGTGCGCCCCATGGTGACACGCTTGGTCTAATGAACTGCTTCTCAAGTAACTCATCCACTTGTTTCTTCAACTCTGCCAATTCAGTTGAGGACATTCTGTAGGGTGCACTGGAGACCAGTTCGGCTCCAGGGATCAAGTCTATAGAGAATTCAACTTCTCTATTGGGAGGCACACTCGGAACGTCTTCTGGGAACACTTCTGGGAATTCGCAGACAATCGGGATTTCGTTCACTAGGGTCTCACTCTCATCTTTGGTTAGGCAAAGCATCATAAATAGTTGGGTTATACCTAGTGCCGTGCCATCTTCAGTGGGTTGTTTTGGGAAAACTATCTCTCGGTTTCTACAATCTACTAATACCTTATTGGCTGAAAGCCAATCTATTCCAAGCACAATATCAAGACCCTTTAAGGGCATGCAAATCAGATCGAAGGTGAAACTCCGATCATACAACTCAAATGCTACATTTTTACATATTGACGATGTGAACACGCTAGGGCCAGTAGGGCTGGCCACTTCCAAAGTCCGGTTCATAGACACAGTTGGTAACTTCAACCGTTCCACGCACTCATCAGCTATAAAAGAATGGGTAGCTCCCGAATCGAAAACAACATTAAGCGTATTCATTCCAAGTGAGCACTTACATTGTACTAGATCGTTTGCTGGTGCAACATCCTCTGCATTGATGGTGTAGATTCTACCTGCTGCTGGCGGACCGGTATTCCTCTCTCGGCTGTTCGGAGCACGCATCATATTTCCTCTGGTTCCGTTGCCTCTACCACCAGGTCGTTGGTTATCATTTACTCGGGTTCTATCTTGAGATCCTCCTTGACGTACATTGGTGTTTGTCTGGCGGAGTTGGGGGCAGTCAGGACGAACGTGTCCCTTCTCTCCACAGTGGTAGCATTTAACATTTGTATCATTGCAATCCTTAGCAAAGTGGTCACCGCCGCATTTAAAGCATCCGCCATACCTTGGTCGTCCACTCATTTGTCTCCCTCGGTCATTATGATTCTGATATCTAGTGAAGGGTTCATTCCTCCTCACGTTCCCTGGCCTCTTGAAACGTGATTGCTGAGGCCTCAGGTGCTGGTTGGCTCTGCTGCACTGGCCCGAATGGGCCCTGTCATCCTCTTCGAATATTCGACACTTGTTCACTAAGGCAGGGAAACTCCGGATTTCATGGTATCTGTAGGCCCTCTTGATATCCGATCTCAATCCGTTCTCAAACTTAAGACACTTGGAGTTCTCCGTTCCTGGCTGCTGGAAGGGCGGATAGAATAGGCACAATTCCTCAAATCTGGTCGCGTATTCTTCCACAGTCATGGAGCCCTGTCTTAACTCCATAAACTCCAGCTCTTTCCGACTCCTCACTGTGTCGGGAAAGTATTTGTCTAAGAAGCAGGCCTTGAAATCGTTCCACGTCAGTTGATTATCATCTTCAGGAAATCGGCTTCTGGCTATTTTCCACCAATTCTCCGCTTCATCTCGCAGCATATACACTGCGCATTCCACCTTCTAAGCTTCGGTACAGCGAAGACCCCTAAAAATTCTCTCTAATTCCTGAGTCCACTTGAACGCCGCCTCAGGATTCCGTCCTCCTAAGAATTCACTCGGCTTCCTTTTTAAGAAGCGGTCCAGCACATGGCCATCCTCAGGTTGAGTCTGGCCTTGCCTTTCAAACACATCAGCGAAGCGTTCGAATGCTGTGGCTATAGCCTCCATACTTTGACGATGCGCCATTCCTTATCCTGAAATTGACATTTAAGGATAAGTATACGGAGCCACTTACTACCGATCTAGTTATTAGTCCAACAATTAATAGCTTAGCACATTATATCATTCGCCTAGGTCATACACATAATCGGACCAGGGGAAAACAACCCCTTGTCCTCAAGTCAATCATCTATCAAGTTCAATTATCATCATAACAATTTTCAACCATTCAATCAAAAGTCACACACACTACCGCTTACACTTGGTAAGCATACTTTGGCCTTGGACTTTTCAGTCCGCTCTGATACCAAAATGTAACACCTTATTATTTGCAACTAAAAATTCCAAAAATATGAGAAAATTTTTCACAAAACAGTCACGTAACATTTGATATAGAAGGGAGCAGGCAAGGGGGAAAACGAAGAGCATTCACGCGCATATAGTAACCTACAAAGAAGCTAAACTGGGGCCGGCTCAATGGGTTTATCGTAACACACTAGCACTAGGGCAGATTACACAACACCGTTTATTTACTTAGACGGGGTCTGACACCGTCCAGGCAGAGTATGGTAAAGCAGCAGCGGATAGAGGGGATTTCACAAGGAAGCTTTCCTTCGAGTAACACTGGTCAATCAATAGGAGGAAGTAGATAAGGGAAAGATGTTAATACATTCACATGCATGGCATTCGGTAGAAAGGCGGAGTTAGAATCATCCTACATGGCTAGGCGGGGTATATTTATCTTGGGCGGACTACATTACCACATTCATTTACTCAGGCGATGTTCAATACCGCCCAGCGAGACGGAATAATGCGACAACGAAGAAAGAAGGTACGTAAGCGGAATCTCGAGTTGATAACTACTTGCTTCAGTATAGCTCGGCGCGTTGGGCGAACTGTCCTAGTTACCTGGGTGAGGTATGACACCGCCTAAACGAATCTGCACAACGCCTACTCAACACAAATACAAGGTAATTTTTCTCAATCGGGTATGGACAAGGGTTCACCAGATAAATCCTCACCCTCGTACTTCACTCAAAGAAGCGGGGAGTTACAGGGTACATATGCGGTAGTAGGTTGTGGAAAAAGAGGAGTCTGAACCTATTTCGCCCAACTTAACTAATTATGACAACGCCTGGGCGGACTCAACCACAACGCCCAAATCAGGGGTCAACACCGGGGTCTCATTCCAACAACTACATTGCTCCAGTACGAATCCTCACGCTTGGGCGCATTACTCCCATACTTCGGGCGGGGTACGACTCCGCCCAACGTATCCGACATAAATTTTCCTAAGACAATCCTTGATTCACTCAGACTTGGCTATAACCTGCTCGATCATACCGTCCCTGCGTATCCATTAAAGCACAGTTATGAAACAAGGTAGCGCATAACATCATGCACACAAAACCATACATCCATATATATATAGGAGAGTATATGTCAATATTTACAACACAAAAATCAAACTTCTCCTTGTCCATAAGGTTCTATTCATCCCCAAAACAAAACATTAACATCCGGTATGAACCAGTCAGGGCTTAATCTAATAACGCCTTAATTAAACCTTCCAAATGCATCAGCACTCCGCCCAGCATTCCAGCTCTGCTTCTGATCCTCCTCACGAGAGACATTCACTGAAAATGGCCACTGCAGGGGTGAGCTTTTACATGTAAATGATACTCACAGACTCGGTATCAGCGTCAGTACACGCTCCTGCTATCATTCAACCTTCCTCAAGTAACCAAGTTCATACAGTTCAAGCAACATTCATGACACACATAGTACACAGAGTTTATTCCACATCCGAATATAAATTCATGCATTCACGGTCATACACATATTCATACATAGATTTATACACCACCGCAATCAGCCTTATTTCTATATGCATGCCTGCGGATCCGACTCGGGTAAAGACTCTCAGTTACGGTCCCCTTTTCTTCTGGCCCCTTATCCCTCAGCTCTTACCAGGTGGCACCGGCCTCCCCACGGCGTCTCGAGACTCTCTTCTCTAGCTCCAACGGCTACCACGAGCACTATTGGGATCTAGCCAGGGTTGGTAACTGGAAGTCGTTTCCCTTGGGGTTCTTGACCTTCTATGGGTCACCCCACTCTCACTCATGCAACTAACACATTCATTAATACACATCATTGCGCCACAAACACCTTCGCCGTAGTCATTAAGCAAGAACGGATTTCCCACTCTACTCGTAATCAATCAGTCAATCACACCAGCGCATGTTACAATCGGTCATCAAACTAACGACATTGAGCAATCCAATTAAGAGCATGCACACACATATTTTTCATAGTGACAAGAAAATAGATCCATGCATATCATCCATCATTATCATCTACTAACAGGCTACACCATCGCCATGAAGATCACTATCAGAGTCTCAAATCATGCATCAGTTTTAATAATTATGAATACATGCACACATGCACAGCATCAGTTTTAATGATTATAAATACATGCACACACACCCACACTCAGCAGTACGTTCACCCGGTACCGTTCTTAGACCATGCATTCGACATGCAAGCGCCCCCCTACCTTAGAAAAACCTCAGAAACCTTTCCGTTCTTGTCGTTGGGTCCGACGTCTTTCTCCTGGTTCGTTCGGTCTTCCTTGGCTTTGTCGTATCCTGCGCCTGATTCTGGGATGAAGTGTGGTCCGTTCTCCAGTACTGCAACCAAGATCTCCAGGAGCGAAGAGTAAGATAGAAGAAGAAGAAAGATGGAGACGAAGAGAGGAAGTAGAGGATGAAGTGACGGAGAAGGGAGTCTGAAGAAAGAGTAAGTGCGTTCCTCACCAAGGCTCACGTTTTATATATATATAGGTGCATGCGCACAGTAAAAGAAGAGTGGGATGAGAGAGTGCGTGCCCAACAGTCACGTGCACTCCACCCCATCCCCTGTCCACCACCGTTTTTTTTTTATTATTTTAATGGCTTAAACCCACTTAGTTAAATGCATTTAACAGTTATTTCTAGTTGTAATCAAGTCTTAATGGTTCATTCTTCATTCAGCATTTAATTTCAAAACTGGGATGTTACAAAATGACTACACATGAAAGTATCCATTACCCTCTAAAATATAAAGTTTATGGTTTAGGGTAGTACCTCATGCTTGCGGCCATTATCCTCAACCATTTTTTTCATGTTAACAATGGCTACCATTATATGTTCCAATGTTGAGGATGGTTCTTGTTGCATGGATACATTTGGAACCCTAACCGTGTCCTCCATCGTAATAGCTACTTGATTTTGAAGTAATGGTGATAGTAACTTGTCTCTTTAAAAAAACAGCCAAAGAATACAAAAAAAAAACCATGAGTTTTTACCTAACAGGTCATTAGCACAGAGACTAACTATACATTATTGGAGATTATGGTTTGAGGCACTATATCGTGTTTAAGGTTACCTTGATTGGGTTTTGATGGTGAGACTGTTTTCTTGGTTATCCATTCAAACGTGAAATTCTTTAACAACAGTGGTGGTAGCAACACAACTGAACCAACGCAAGTAAAAGTGGACCTAAATGGGTTTGTAATTGTATCCTTCATGACTAAAGCTAAGTATCAACTAATTGGGATACGTGAAGTAATGTTTCACGAATTGGTGTAGCTTTATGTTTCATGAATCTGGGTTGATTTCCTGCATGTCGTAAGTGGGTCAAAGTGTTACTATATTTGTTAACTAAACAAAAACAATATGTTGAGCTATTGGACTTCCTAGCTCCTGGACTGGTTCGCACAATAGAATTCATATTTTATTATTGCCTTTTGTTTTAATAATTTATAGAATCCTTTAATATTCATATAGGAAACTAGACGACACTACCAATGAGACACTGTAAATAAGCAACCAAGACAGACAAGGGTTAGGATATACTAATATAGTGCCTGACTCATACATCTACCAGGGCGTGTTTGTAAAGTTGAAATGTACAAAGGTTCACTTAGGCGGCTAAACGCACTCAAGGGAAGCGACACCTTGTTTCACAATTTCTAGCTTGGCTTTTGTATTGAGACAAATGTGAACATAGTAAAACCATTGCTATATTCGACTTTGTTTTTATTTTTTTTGTGAATGTATCTGGGGTTGAAAACAAAATTAGTGGACTATTGGACTCCTCAAGACCATCATGTGTATTTAAAATACATTTAAATTAATGTATTAGATTTAAAATATTTAATATTTATTAATATGTGATGTATTATAAAAATACCTTTACTGTATATAGCTTAACATATCACATTACCCACATGAGTAATCCTAACCCTAACTGAACCCTTAAGGCTAAAGCATAGTGTCTAACTTACCATCAAGCTGATAAATATTACATTAAAGGTATTTTGGTTGTATTTATTAACATAGTTGATTTTATGATGGTTATTATATGAAGAAAATAAAATCTTTCAAAAGATTATTATATAAATAACTGATAGAGTAAAAAACAAAACAAGAAAGACAGTATATCCAGCCAAGGTCCATTAATACTAACATCAAAAACAATGTAATTTAAAATTAAAAAAGTACATTATAATTGCAAAATAAAAAATAAGATAGTTCAGATATGGTTTGATGTAGAGGATGATGAAACATCCTGGTCTTCCATTTCATCTATCAACCTACTGTTCTCAGCCTTATAATACTTAATCAAGTCAGTGTAATGCTTGGATGCCTTTTGCATCTGGATGTTTTCCATCTTCAGTGATGCATGTTGATGTTCAAGTTCCTGGTTGTGGGTGACCAACGCCGAAACAATGTCCACATCAACGGCCCATGTTTTCTTCATGATGTTGAAAAGTGTTTCCTTTGCCTTTACCACCGTCGCATACTCACCTTCTTGTTGTTTTAACTTCAGGTCCGCCACAACCTTACTAATCTTGCGGCATTCAGTCTCCTTATCAATCGCCCCATTTGTTCTTCTTTTCTGGCGTCCCGGGCCAGTAACTCCTGTTCGACCCGGTCAAAAACGTGCATCTCATACGCACTTCATAGAATTGTAATCAATTCGGATGTCGTCAGTGACTCATAGTCGGGTTCGGTGAAGTCAGATTTTGCCATCAGGTGTGGAAGATGTTAACTTAATAAAAGGTTAGAGTGTCTAGCTATGGAGATAAAGAAACTGGTTCAGGCTATCACTTGAGTCTGCTATTTATTGGTTTAGAACATGAAAGGTTATACGAGCAAATTGACGTTTTTGGATCAGACACGTTCTGGCGCCACCCTTTCACCTTCATGAAGAATGGAAATTCAAAAATCCAAAATAGAAATTCAAAAATCTAAAATAATGGTTTTCAAAATCATAATTAAACTGAGGATATTTTGTATAACTATTTTGATGTTGATTTTATTATTATTACTAATTATTATATTCATTATAATAAAAATTTGATTATTGTTATCAATCAGCCATTTGTACGATTATTTTTATTTTGGTACTGCTATTATTACTACTAAATATTATCCTTATATATAATTATAAATTTATTATTACGATTAATCTGTCATTTATTATTACGATTAATCTGCCATTTGTATAATTATTTTGATATTGTCATTGTTATTACTAAATATTAAATTTAAAATGATTAATATTTTATTAATACTATTTATCTTATATTTTTTATTACTAAATATTATCCTCAATATAATTATAATTTTGTTATTATGATTTTTTGTCATTTGTAAATTTATTACTAATTATTATATTTATAATAGGGTTAGGGTTGAATTGATAATATTAAATTGAAATGTAATTATAGTTAAATTGAAATGTAATTATGTAATTAGTTCACGATACCATTTTTGCTTATTTAAAAACCCAAAAATTTAACCAATCATGTGCAAAGTATTTATAGTCTTTTTAACTGTTCTTTATAAAGTTAATATTTCATATTTGTTGTGTTATCTAACAAGTCTCTATAGATTTGACACTCTTATTTCCATTTCTAAACTATAACGATAAGTTGGTCTATTTGTCAACTCTTTTATAAAGATCATATTTATTTTCTTAGATTAGCATAAAATTGACTACTAATCAACTTGCTTTGTTATTATGATTGTTTTGTCATTTGTAAATTTATTACTAATTATTATATTTATAATAGAGTTATTATTGACATTGTTACTAATTAATCTGATACTCATGTGGATTTTAAGGTTATGGGTAGGGTCATTAATATGTTTGACCAATTATATGTGTAGGGTTAGGATTAAGGTTACTGTAACTAACCCGTGACTCAATGTTATCACTGACCGATTACATATGAAGGGTTAGGGTTAGGGTTCTTGAACCCTACCCATGACTCACTATTATATGAGGGCTATTACATGTGTGGGGTTAGGGTTTAGGGTTAGGGTTATCGAACCCTACCCATGACTCACTATTATATAAGGGTTATTAAATGTGTGGGGTTAGGGTTAGGAATATTGAAGCCTACCCATGACTCATTGTTATATGAGGGCTATTACATGTGAAGGGTTGGGTTAGGGTTCTTAAACCCTACCCATGACTTATTGTTGTATGAGGGCTATTACATATGTGGGGTTAGGGTTTAGGGTTAGGGTTATTGAACCCTGTTAGCCAAGGCGTCAACACTCAAGAGGGGGGTGAATTGAGTGCTTCAAACTTTTACGCGGAATCCCCTTGAAAACGGTTAGTAATATACAAATGATGCAATGATGAAGAGACAATAACTTTAATGCATATATCACACTATGAAGCACTTGATGTGGAGTGACAATATTCAGCCTTATGTGTGATAAACAAGGCAAGTTATTGGTTTAGGCAATTCATCAAACAGTTGGTGTGCTTAGATTTGTTTCATCAATAAGATGATGTTTCTTATAAAGATTCAGCTCATTTAATTTATCAAACAGCTTGTGTGCATGAGATAAGTGATAGAAATCAAGTAAGTATCACACAAGAGTTGATAGCAAACAATGTTATAGATACTTGGCAAGTTATAGCAAATTCCAGTTATTAAGAATTTCACCAAATATTGATTCAAGAAAATTATCAAACACTTGGCATACAAAGTTAAGTTTCTACTTGAACAACAACTTCAATTTAAACATTCAGCTCGGGCATTTTAGCAAACAGTTTATTGTAGTTTTATAAAGAGTTTAAGGTAGAGAGAAATGCAAACCAATTTAACAAGTTCCACTAACCCGGTGTACGTCTCGCCTTCAAGCAACCCACTTGAAGGATTTCCACTATTGAAGTTTAGAGATACAAGCTATGAGCAATTGCAGGTTCCTAGTGTCCCACACTCAATAACTCAATCCTCATTAGCATAAGGGCACCCCACCCAATCTCTCAAACTCTCAATACCCAAAGGTTAAACCCCAACCTTTGTGACCACTCAAAACTAGAGTGAAACCTTAGTGTTTGATATTTGTGTTTAGAAGTAAATAACTCTCTCAATAGAGTAGATGTACAAGTTCAATAGCTCTCACAATGACTAACTCTCAACAAGAGAGGATTTACAAATTTTAGACCAAGAGTTTCAAAAAATGAAACTATACAAAAATGGACTCACTAACCACAATTGACTTGCTTTGATTGATTCCTTGTGTCTTATGTCTTTGTGGTTGAGTTGCAGCTTCATTTATAGGCCTTGAGAGCAGCTATGGAGGTTTAGAGTCGTTGCACAACATGGGCCTTGAAGCTTTTATGGAGAAGTGAGCTGGATTTGCACTTAAAAGTCACGTTCCCCAAATTCTGCCACTAGTGTAATCGATTACTCCTCGAGTTGTAATCAATTATGCATCGTTGTATTCCATTAATTTAAGTGTCCAGTAGCTGTGTAATCGATTATGTCTTTTCCTATAATCGATTATGTCAATGTAATCGATTGTCATACCCTTGTAATCGATTATGCATTACACCTGATGCATTTAATTCTTGTACGCAGCATTGTAATCAATTTATGTAACTCATATAATCGATTATAAATCAAACAGAACCTCTGTAATCGATTAGTCATGCCTTGTAATCGATTAGGCAAAATACCTGATACATTATCCCTTTTATTGCAATAGTATAATCGATTATTCTCTTTGTTTTAATTGATTATGTGACAAACAGAATCATGGTAATCGATTATCCCATCCTTGTAATCGATTATAGATTATACCTGATACTTTTAATTCTTGTTATACAGCATCATAATCGATTAGCTTATTTACTGTAATCGATTATGTTCCTTCCAGAGTCAAGGTAATCGATTGTGACAGCGGTGTAATCGATTAGGCTATGTCAAATTCAGGTTTGATTCTTGATTTGATTTGTAAGCTCTTTGCTCTTCTTTATTTTGATCTTCCCAGAGGTTTATTCTCATTATTCTAGCACTTTGACACTTCATGAAATTCATTTTCCTTGTCATGAATCTTCAAATGGTTGCTTTGTCATTATCAAAACTTTAACATACAAGCTTTTGTTACCTGAGACAATTTTCAAACACAAACCCTACCCATGACTCAATGTTATATAAGGGTTGTTGCATGGTTAGGGTTAGGGTTATTGAACCTTACCCATGACTCAATGTTATGTGAGGGCTATTGCATGGGAAGGGTTAGGGTTATGTTTAGGTTTTATGTGACAGTACCTACCAGTAGTTGTTATGTTGTGAGGGTTTAAGGTTTAGGGTTACATGGGTATTAAGTAAACAATAAGTAATATTTATTGTGTAGGGTTATAGTAAATACTAACTTGTTATGTTTCGTTTAGGGTTAGGGCTAAGTAACTAGTAAAATATATTACGAACTATTTAATAAATAGTTACTTGTGTTGTTGTCTTAGGGTTTAATCATTTATAAAAAATACTACTAAGCATTTAATAATATATTACAGATTAGATTATACAAATACATAACTATTTGTAAAACAATTAGTACCAATCACTGTTACTAAGTTTTTGTTAAACATAAGTTTTTTTTAAAAAAAAGTTATATTGTCACTTTGTTATTAATATTAATTTATTAAACATAAGTTTATTTTCAAAAAGTTCTATACGTAACTATTTAAATTTTTGTGCAATTTAATCACTATTAATTAATTTTGGTAACAGACCCCAGCAGTCATAATTAAAGATCAAACCCCCAACTCACCGTTTCTAATCTAACCCCTATCAATCAATAACTCATTAAATGAGTCTACTGCTGGTGTGTTATGCCCAAATACGAAGTGGCCCAATGTAACGGTTCAGTTTCCTATAGGAAACCCATGCCTTAGGACGGTTCGGCACACCCCATCCACTTAAAATGACTGGAAAAGCCCTATACGACGTAAAACACCATGGACACTGGAAAAGCCCTATACGACTCAGACATGCCTGACACAGATGACTCCGCCGTACAGGAAGTCACTCTTACATTAGTTGCATGTCCTTAAGATGTTTTCCTTTGCTTTTATTTGGGTTCTTCTTAATATGTGTTTCATTTTGTAAGGGTCTTGTTCTTGTGACAATTGTTCACTACGGAGGGTAGGAAGGTTCAATGGGCCCCAAAACCCCTCCTACGACTACATCCCCTGGTGAAGACTAGGCTACGGTACGGGCATATTCCCTCATTCTGTTTCTCGTGGTTGGTTTCAATTTTTTTTGCATTGTTACTTACTTTAAAATATAAGGGTGTCTAATTTTTCTTGTGAAATGGAGGATGCTATCCTAATGTGATGCGAAGCCCATCGTTATTTTAGATTCCGACACCAATACAGAGGACCACACCAACGACCATGATTTCTGCATTTCTGTGATGAAAAGGTTGACTAAGTTCTAAAGGGAAAACTTTCTGGTAAGTTGTACATACTAATTTACACATCTCTATCAACAGGTTTCCCCACCTTAATCATAAACCTATTTTGTTGGTTCACAGGTGTTACCCGAGAAGTTCACCTTGATTGTGTTTATGGAAAAGCCCCCTTGGTGTTTGTTAAGATGGATAAGGGTGACCACGTTTGGCACGTTGAGTGCCAGTGGACCACTCGTTAAAAGTGGAAATGTAAACTTCATACTGGTTGGACTGACTTCTGCAACCATCATCAAATCACCATGGATGCCATTTGTTGATAGGAAAACTCACCGTTGATGCGCATACCCTCTATTTTCGCTGATTAATTGAGCTTGTAAAGTGTTTTAACCTGTTTTGACTCAAGTTGTGTTGGTACTACTGCTGGTTTATGTACCCATTTTGTGTGTTAATGTTTTTTTGTTTAAGGTTAATGTTAAGGTTACTAAAATATAAAGTTAATGTTAAGGTTTGAAACTATTATTGTAAAACTGTGTGTCTTAACCCGTCCTGTATGCCTTTAGACTACCTTATATTAAAAAATTGAAAGGTGACGTAGCGTTTTAGCCTTGTGCACAGGATCGCATGCCTGAGGACCTACTAAAATCATCATCTATCTGACACAAACCTTTCAAGAAAATGTACCATGTCCTGATCCTAAAACACATATAAACTTATCAAAAATAGGGTAAGCTATTAAAACCCAATTTCAGTATATAGTACAAGCGTCTTTCATATGAAAGCGCTAAGCATTAATCAAAAGTTAGTACAATATTTGTCGTGCCTAGCTACGTTTAATATTAAGTTGGCATTATGAGAGAAATTAGACTTTATTAAACCATACGAATAAACCATTCACCCTCATTCATTAAAAGAAGTTTCAATTACATCTACACAGTAATCCCACATTTGTAATTAAACAGATCACCCTAAGAAAACATGTAACCCCCACTACATTAAAACACTCCAGGTCTAGGAACATAGACCTTCTTCCTATCATTTGATGCGAGCATCCACTGTCCAAATACCATTGCAGAGTTTTTGTTCTTGTCTTTAAGCATATCTGCAAAAGGAATAATTAATGATTTTGGTGCCCATATTCTTTTGGGTCCTGCATTGTTAGAAATTCTTTCATTTCTTCTTTTTCTTTTCCTGTATTCATTTATTAAATGGCCATGCTTCTTGTAGTAATTACACTTAGCAATCTTTCATTTTTCAGGAACAAATAGCTGAGAGATGCTTAAGACACTTTGGTTTAAAATCATCTTTCTTCTCCGCATATCCCAAACCTAGACCTTTTCGATTTCCCCTGGATGTTCCTAATAGAGCATCCAAGTTTTCAATGCTATTTACAAACTTGCCTAAGTCTGAGGTAAGAGAGTTGACAAGATTTTTTAACTTGATAATCTCTTTATCCTAAGAGTTACAGCAAATCTTAGATTTTTCAAAATCTGTTTTCAAAGTGATGTTTTATTTTCTAAGTTTGCTTAATTCTTCAATATGTATCTTTTCATTCTCTTTTATTTCTTTCAAAGCATTTCTGTCAAAGTTTTCTTCCTTTAATTTAGAAATCTGATTTTCAAAGTCAGTAACCATGTCGACATGCTTCAGTTTCAATTTCTTAAAACTTTTTAACAACAAGAAGTAATTAAATAACATATCATAATTTTGTTTTAGTAGAGTAGCTTACCTCTTTAGAGTCTGAGTCACTCTTTTGAGCCTCATCCCCCATTTGCCATGAGACAGATTTAAGCTGATTCATTTTCTTCATCAGACTCTTCCAAACTAGAGGATCCTTCACCATCCTATGTTATTAGACCTTTTTGTTTCTCAAGAAACCTCCTCCTTTCTTTTCTGTCCTTTTTGTCTTTATTTAAAAGAGGATATTCTGCTTTTATGTGACCTGGTTTCCTGTAATTTGAACATTGTAGAGTAGATTTAGTTTTAAACTTAAATTGATTTTTACCTTTGTAGTCTTTCTTTTGGAATTTTTTTGGTCTGATTTTTTTCTTTTTGAGCCATCTGCGGAATCTTTTGGTTATAAGAGCCAGTTCTTCATTAGTGTCACCACTTGACTCGTCAGAGTCTAGCTTAGAACTTGAAGATTCATTAGCTTTCAAAGCCTTACCTTTTCTTGATTCATTAGACTTTAAATCAATACTTTTAGAAGAAGAAGATTTACTGATTTCCTTCTATTTTAGCTTCAACATGAACCCTAAGAACTCCAAGTAGCTCATCTAAATAAAAGGTGCTTACATCCTTAGCTTCTTCCAGAGCGAAGCATTTTGCATTGAAGCTTTCAAGAAAACATCCAAGAAGCTTGATGTTTATGTCTTCAACAGAGGGAGTAGTTCCAAGACCCTTGAGCTTATTCAGTGAAGTTTGGAATCTTCCAAACATTTGATCTACCGACTTATGTTCCTCCATTTTAAAGTTATCATACTGTTTGGTCAACAGTATTTTCTTGGATCTCTTAACATTTGATGTGCCTTCATAGTTGTGTTGAAGAATATCCCAGACTTCTTTAGCTATTTTATAATTGAATACCTTGTTGTACTTAGATTTACTCAGAGCATAGGTAAGAAGAAATTTGGCTTTAGCATTAATCTCTATCTTTTTGATTTCACCAGAGTTGCATTCGTTTTCTAATTTAGGTTGACCTTTGTTATCAACAGGAAGGTCATAGTTACCATTAATAATGACTGCCAATAGATTGTACTGAGTGGATTTTATAAAATTTTCCATTCTATCCTTCCAATATGGGTAGTCTTCTCTAAAGAAGGCTAGGGGTCTATTGATGAAAGACCATTCTACGATCAATTGATTACTATAAGACGCTGCTATAGATCTTGATCCTTTTCACTCGAGGGAGTGATCAACCCAAAGGACAAGCTCTGATACCAATTGATGGTTTAGAGTTAGACTTAGAAAGGGGGTTGAATAAGTCTCGGACTCTTTTTCGCGGAAAGGTGAACCAAATAATACAAGTAATCAAACAGATAATGAATAAAAGAAATCAACACAGAGAGTTTATACCAGTTCACTTCCAACACAGAAGCTACGTCGACTCCCTTCTAACTTGAAGGATTTCCACTATTGTAAAATATCTTTTACAATAACAGCACCAGACTAGTGCCACAAGTATTCTTGACTCCAGCCACTTCTGGCTTAACCTAAGTATTCTTTCAAAAAGCCACTCCTGGCTTAACCCAAGTATTCTTTCAAAAGCCTCTTCAAGCCACAATGTTTCCCACACTTATAAGTTTTAGCAACTCACCAGACTCTTACAAGGTTATTAAAAGAAAAAAGATAGCAATCAAAACTTAGTGTATATAAGATATACAAGAGAAATTAACACTAAGTTTATGACACAAGACCAGAGTTGGCTAGAAGCTGAGTAGTACAAAGAGGGTCTTTGTCTTACAAAACAAGAGAATTAAAACTTGAGAGAGTTTAAATGAAAGCTCGTAAGACCTCTATATGTGACTCTTGTTCTATTCCTGCTGTTCAAACTTCTTTGGTATAAATAGAAGCTGAAGTATATGACCGTTACTGCTTCTTGGAAGGATATATAGTCATTGGAAATCCTTTGAACGTATTTTTCCTTAAGTTTCTTGTTACCAAACTTTAAAGATAAAATGAACTCACGAGGTCTGGTACACACTTCTTCAGTTTTTTCATAAAAAGGTTTCTCGTGCATTTCCATGTAGTAACCATTTGTAAACTAATTCTTCATTGAGCGTCAAGTAGTTTTCTGAAAATATTCTGACATAATTTCTGATCTTGATCAGTATGCGTAGAGGTAGGTACACTGACAGTTGTTGCTTATTCGGATCTTGTTCTTTATGTTCTTTAATGATAAGCGCACAAATATGATAAGGGCATGAATCCCAATGCATCACCAAAATAGAATTTAAGAACGTTGAGAATGGTTCTTCGATCAGAATGCTTCTATAAGACTTTGGATAACCTGCCAAACTTTTAAAATACTGATACTCCCCTTTTGTTTTCATAGCCTAATACTCGTATCCTGGAAATACTAAGCACACAAAATATGTTATAAGAAGTACAAACTTCTCTTTTTGAGAGAAAGTACTTGACTGGTGATATTAACAAATCTAGGGATATAAAGTCTGGGGTTTAGCCCAATAGAACTTCAAATTCTTTTCCATCCAAACTTTTTCTCAACAGGATTGTTGTGAGGTAGGATAAGGGGTCTGGTGCATAAGGAAAAGGATTGACAGGTTGAAAAATTATAGGACTGAACAGTCTTGGATGGGCTTTCCTTTGGTCATAAGAGATGGAGTTGGTTTCCCTATCTTTTTTCCTTCTATCACCTAGCATTGGTCTTCTCATAGCAGGTTCCCCAGACGGGCTTTGGAAATCTTCCCCGTTCTTAAACCGCCCTATTAGAACCAAGAAGATTGTTGAAGTATCCTTAAATTTGATTGATAACCAACATCGAGCATCTTAGTTAATCAAGATATGAATTATTAACCATTTGATAAGATCATCTAAGTGTTTTGGGATATAAAGCACAGGTTATAAGTCAAAGGGGGAGCTTGCATCCAATAAGTTTGGTAAGATAAAACTAAGAAGGGTATGCATAAAAGAAAGCCATGAAGTCTGGGAGCACCTCTCATAAGAAAAAAGTTCCTCTGAACGTGTAACAGACCCACACTCATCATGCCTTCTAGCAAGTCTCATAGAATCTGAAAGAATTCACTAATTAAGGCAACCTTCTTCAATCAGACTTTATCTCCACATAAAGGTTGCTTCAGACCTCCTTCAAAATTGTAAGAAAAGATCAGATTATCTATTGAGCTTTGAGTCTCGTCATCAACACTTTATGATTCACCAGACCTCAATCTAGTCTCAAATGTTTCCTCTAAAAATGAATCAAGTCTGGACCTATAAATGATGAATCAATAAAGCATATTTCCTTCTCAGCTTAATATCCTATCACAAGAAAGGAAACTTTAAGATAAAGCAAATCAAGATCCGTCTTTTGATGAAGAACTTTCCATCTTAGTGAAACTAACTGTATGTCTGCAACTACACAAATTTTGAAAGCTCTCTGATATATACTTATCATGAAGAACAACTCTCTCCAAGGATCCTATCCGTTAAGAAGACTTCTTTCAAGATTTTTGAAAGATACACTCCTTAACAGTCATCCGATGGATCTATCTCCCTCTCAACAGAAAAATTCTATATATTATAATCCTCTTCTAAATAGAATGTAGCACGTATGTGTGTGCATGAGAGAATCATCACAGTGGTAAAGAAAAATGTGAGAAAACAAAAATGTCAAGAGAGATCCTCAAAAAGATGATAGAGAAGAAAAGAAAAAAAAGAAATGAAAAAGAGAAAGAGCTTATAAGAGCATTTTAAAGAAATAGAAATGGGGATAGAGTGATCAAGATAAAAAGAGAAGATACCCAAGCCCCAGATGTTTTGTGTACAAAGGCCTCAAAAGAAGAAGCCATATTTCTTTTGTTCTATTATTTTCAATTTCTTGTAAACACAGGTCTGTTTGATCTATTGGGAAACACTTTGGTCTGAAGAGGCTTTAGACATAATACTTAGGATTGAGCCAGAAGTGGCTCGTGAAATAATACTTGGGTCTGTCCCAGGAGTGGGTGCTTGCAAAAGAATACTCATAAGCACAGGTTGTGCTTAAGCCAAGAGTGGCTGGATTCAAGAATACTCATAGGCTTAGTCTGGGCTATTTATGTAAAAGGAATATTTTACATAGTGGAAAAATCCTTCAAGTTTAAAGATACTGGATATAGCTTCTGAGTTGGAAGTGAACCAGTATAAATCTCTTGCCTACTTCTCTCTTTCCCTATCCTTCCCATAAGCTTATTGCTTTCTCTCTCGCATGCTCTCTGCCTCATAAAATTCTGGTCCATTGTGCAAATAGTATTCATAATTAAATATCATTTTTTGGTTTGAAAAAATGAACAAACTTATTCAACCCCCTCTTCTAAGTCCGTTCTCCGAACTATCATGCTCTTTACTCTTTCTCCAATAATAACAATATCAAAAAAGTTGGATGAAACAATATCTATCATTATATCGTAGAAAAGTGACTGAAGTATGTCAATAAATATTGCTACCACCTCTTTTTTCGAGAGTGGGGGATCCACTTGTGCAGCTGTTTCACGCTAGCACTAGGCATATTCTTTAAACGTATCACTATCCTTTTTCACCATATTTTGAAGCTGAATTCTGTCAGGTGCCATGTCCAGATTATACTTGTATTTCTTCAAGAAGGCATCCTCCAGGTCCTTCTAACAACAAATGCAAGTTTGCTTCAAATGAGTATACCAGGTGAGTGTAGTCCCAACCAAGCTGTCCTAAAAATAGTGTACCAGCAGCTTATCATTGAATGCATGGGAGGCCATCTTTCGATAGTACATCGTAAGATGGTTCCGAGGGTAGGTCATCCCTTGGTACTTGTCGAAGTCTGACATCTTAAACTTTACAGGGATCATAACATCCAGAACCAAACAGAGCTCGGAGGTATCTGTTGAACCTAAGTCTTCCATACCTTTCATGATGTGTAGCTGTTCTACCAAGATCTCTATCTTTCCTTTTGGCTAAGGATCTGTAATTGTGTAGGGGTTAGCGAATTGGTTGACAGCTTGAGCGGCACCCTTGGATTGGCAACATAAAACATCATATACCCGTAGGGGTATCTATACGGTGGGTAAAAGGGTGTCGTCGGAGAGGCTTGGTACATCTAATTAGGATTTTGCATTAGTCCTTGCAGTTGGGTTGGAGCTTGAGTGACGGCAATTTGCCTAGTTGCCTAGGAAGCCTGCACCTAAGTAGCCTGGGAGGCTTGCACCTAAGCAGCCTAGGTTGGTTGGCGAAGGAAATACTTGGATGGGATTTGAGACTTGGGGATTCACAAACTGAGGGTCTGTCATTTGGAGGTTCACTGTTTGAGGGTTCGTTATTTAGAGGGTATGGTAATCTTGCAGGTCAGTACTCAAAGGAAGGAAATAATTACGGGGTAGGCCATATAGTGGGAAAGGTATAGGATGTCGTCCGGTCCTATGAAGGTTTAAGGGGGAGCATAAACATAAGGCGTGTCATAGAGGTTCGACATATGAGGACCAGGCACCTGACCAGAGCCAACAATGTGCATAATGAGAGGGATTGCATTATAGTTTATAGTATGATTTTGCGAAGGGGTGAAACTAGGGGGTGTAGAGGAGTAACCGGTTGCTTTTCAATCACTACAAGAGCAACCTCTTACGTGACCCTCTTCTCTAGCAGCTTGGTCATTTGTGCCAGTTGCTTCCTTAGTTGGTTGACCTCGTTCCTTAGGTCCTAAGATATGTATTCTATTTCAACCATGAGTCGTGTCTACAATCGAGTGTTATATGATGTTTCCCCGTGATGCCATTGGGATAAAAATTGGAACTTATTAAAAGAAAAGCATTAAATAAACAAAACAAAACAGTAAAGGAGTAAATAAGATAGTGCGCGAAGTGATTACAGAACTTGGCGAGTATCTTTTGACTGTTCCTCATAACCTCAGGTTCAAGAGTACTAAGTAAAGCTATAAATGGAAATTAACACGGGATAGTTGTGGAGACGAAAGAATCCTTCATTCTGAATTCCAGAATATACATTACTGTCATAAGCATTCATTACAACAAAGGAAATAAATTAGCCACTCCTAGCTCGGGCAACCATGACCCTCGTCTTACAAATTTCTTCATTACAATAATCTAGGAAAGTCACAATTTCTTTAAGGGTGGTGAGATGGTTTCCCATCTCCTCGACCTCCCTTAACAGGAATGGGATGTCTTCCAAAGCTTAGTTAGCCAAGTATGCTAGATTGGAAAAGCGTTGCATCCACGAATGGATGATCTCATCTTGTTGTGCCACCTTGGCCTTCATGATGCGCACCGCCTCACGACACCCTTGTTCCACTTCTATTGCGTGTCGTCGATCGCCGTTTATTTCTTGTTGGCAAGCCTCAACCACCTTATTAAGTTGTCATTCCACCCTGCTGACATGCGATTGCAGGAGCACTCTTTGTACTAGAGTGTTTCATTTATTTTCTTTGGCCTTTGCCAACATCTCTTTCAGAAGCTACTTGTCTGCCAGCATGGTGTCTCTCTATCTACCCTTAGCTGAGAGTTGGCCGCTCAGAGGAATTGGTCTAATTTCCTTGTGTAATCTTTTTTAGATTTCAGTTTCTTGTAAACATCCTCGAAGGCCTTCCCTTTCTCATGGTTCTCCCTTCTTAGGAGGGCACCGTCCTGTTGAGCCTTCAATAAGTCCTCTTCTAACTTCTTATTCTTAACAGTTAGCTCCTCTAACTTAGCCCTCATCACTTTAGTTACTTCGTCCTCAAAGGCGGGTGGAGGAGCAAGTGCGCTTGTCGAGAGAGAGGAAGGACGCCTGAACAAAAATTTGACAATAGATACCCTATTTAAGATCCATTAGTAATACCCATCTTTCACAGCGTAGCTCCTGACACCCAATTCCTTCCCCTTCTTATGAACCTTCTTCCATGCTTTTCCTACATCCTGAATCACTAAAGTGTAATCCCCCTTAGAATAGTAGAAGAAGAAAGGGGTCAATGACTTCTAATTAGGCAATCCAAGTAGAGGGTAAGCTAGCTGGCACTTAGCTATGACAAGATTATAATTAATGCACCCTTAAGTGCCAATGAGAGGAACGTTTAGGTAGTTCCCGCAGTGGTGAATAATGGTGTCAACCCTCAACCATTGCGGATACCACCTTACTTTCTTAGTCGTGAGCCCTACCAAATGATTGGCCCATTCACATTTATTCTTGGCCACCAGTTGACACAACTTCAAGTCTAAGACTAGGCACTCAACTTTACCCACTTGATTGAAGATATGAGAGGTAAGCCACATATAATGCAGGAAGGCAGCAAAGAATCCTCTTCCCTCCTTGGGTATGGGAAAAGTCCATGGTGCAATAGATATTCGCCAAAACAACAGTAGTAGGGTTCTCCACTCAGAGCTTACGGGCGACAAAGATATCAATGGCGTCATAATCAATGTAGTTATCAATGTTGGGGAGCAAGACCACACCATAAATCATAGCCACCAGGGTATCCATGAAAGTCCCTCAATCTTCCTTCTCAACTAGGGTATGCATATATTTCTCGAAATATTCTCAGGTAAACCCCGGGGTTTGATTTCTATTCAACTATGCAACCCTTAGAAGGAAAACCTATGTGTTTTGAAAAAGGGCCTTACTGCATTTTTAGGATGTTTACAAAAGAAATTTTATGCATAAGGAAAATAAAAAATGAAGTACTTCGTACATGTATTATCCTTCACGTTCTCATAATATTGGTGTAGGCAAAGCATTTTACATGATGTCGTTATAAAATCATTACACAATTAATTTAAAAGAAAACAAAGCTTTTGTTGTTTTAAACCTCTTTAAGGAATGATTTTCAAGAAAGCTCATTTGAAAAAAAAGCCTACTAAAAAAATATCTCTATTTCTAAAAGAATATTATTTTCTTTTAAGAAATAAAAGCATGAACAATATATATATATATAATGAAACACAACTAGATGATGCACACCTTTATCAAGAAGTAATTAGCACAAAAATATAATAAATCCCAACTCACAATTACATCATAAATAAATAAGAATGAAACATAAGTATAAACAAAAAGAAACAAACATAAATAAATAATAAAAAAAACATAGAAGGTTGAAATGGGGACTTGAACCCATGTTCCTTTGCTTAAGAACCATCAAGTTTTGTCGCTAGAATAATGTTAAACATTTGTTAACAAGTCACAAACAAATTTTATGTCCACATTCACACATGGCATGCTTAAAAATAACTAAAAAATGGCAAAATAACAGATAGTGAGGCTTAAATGTAAGACCCGGAAAATACGGGTAAATTTTTCGCGTTTTACAAAGAGTTATTCGATATAATAAAACGTAGTGAATTCTAAATCGACACCCCAGATTAATAAAAACCTATCTCATATATGGAGATATGAGAAGGCGGGTTAAAAAGAATTAAGGAGATATTTTCAATTAAAAGCAGTGGAAAGAATAACCCAAATTGATGTTGTATGATTGAATTTAGAGAGAATGGATTTCATGGAGCATAAGAGTTCATAATATGTCAAAGAGCATTATTAAAATGTTGCAAGAAGAAGGTTGATGCAAAGGAAAACCAAGTTAAATAAAACAAGGCGTTTGGAGGAATCAGGGGCATCTCGCTCAAGCGGATGCCCCACTCGCTTAAGCGAGTCCTAATAGCCACGCTTGGGCGAGCCAGCGAACACGCTTGAGTGAAAGGGAAAAATAGCATCAGGTGCCAATCTCGCTTGAGTGAGCCCTGCACTCCAGTATCTAAATGGTTCCCCCTTCGCTTGGGCGACACATTCTCGCCTAAGCAAATTTACTCCAATAGCATCAGGTATTGTTTTCGCTTGAGCCAGACACCAAATACTGACCATCCGCTCAAGCGAAATCGGTCCAGTAGCTACCCACCTCACTCTCGCTCGGGCGAGGCCTTACCCACCTGAGCGAAATAACTCCAGTACCAAACCTCTGATTCCAAGCAGATCTTGCTTGAGTGATATCATCACTCACCTAGGCGAATTTAGGCCAGAGGCCACCCCACTGTTACAGGGGGATCTCGCTTGAGCGAGATTTCCACTCGCTTGAGCGAGTTCTGTAGAACATACGAAGAAACATGAATTCCACATAACTTAGCATATCAAATTTTGATTCCTACCATTCTAACCTATCCTAATGCATTAGATACACGCTATCATGCATTTATAAGTTCATCTAATGGTTTTTACACATCAAGATCAATTCTCATTCATTTAATGCATAGGATTCAAACCATTTTTACATAAACTTAATGGAATGCTACTAATTGTGAAATACATCATTCGTTCATAAAATTTAATAATCAATAAACATTGTAAATCATCATCATACATCATTTGGGTTATTAATGAAAATTGGCCATACATACCAAGGTATAATTTTCCTACATGACCCTTAAAATCATCAAACTACAATCTAGATGACAAAATAAGCATACATATACACTATATGCTATACAAAATCTAGATTTGCCAGCCAAGGCGTTTCCTCTACACCTATTTACCTTCTTCCACAAAATGTACGTCAAAAGAGTTCACTCCACCCATGAGTGCCCTGCATCACAAGTCTAAAAAGTGGACAACATGGGAGAGTGAGTCATACATTCCAAAGGAATGAATATGAATACCATGTGATTATGTACATATGCATCAAAACATGTATACTTTGCACACACATATCATTCACCATGTTATTCATCATCATAATACTATCATATGTATATCTCAAACGACATTATAATTTAGGCAAGGTATACAAGCATATACATAATTAAGTCCTTCAATATTTGGACTATTATACAACTAATCACTTTACTTAAATTATCATTTAGTATTCATATCTTTTATGTTGTCTTAATACATTATCTCATCCTCAACACAACCATTATAATATCTCATCACCTCTGGCATACTTCCTTGCTATATGCAAATGCTCTTAAGCTAATGCATATGTACAACGGGATATTTCAACAATTATAGATCTGACTATGGGAAATAAACACCAATTGTGGGATTCAAGTATGGTCATCTAACCGTGCCCCTACTTTAGTAGTAAAATGTGTACACGTATACTTAAATTTCATACATTTTCACCAATCTTTTACTGGTACCAAACTGCATCCCCCATCTTGCAACACCTGGTCACTTTCTCCATGACCGCGGTAACACATATCAATATGCGGTGTTGCGGGCCGGCCATGACTCATTTCATGGCGGCTGTGATCCAATGAACCATCAAGGTCACATGCTCATCAAGAGCCACCCCCCACAAAGGTCGGCCACATGTAGCTTCCCGTAGCAATACATGGGCGGCTTCGTGACTTACACATCGAGTCACAGGGGAAAATAAAATTGCTCGTGCACCGAGCCACCCTCCCACTGGGTCGGCCGAGGGAAGTCCCCTAATGTTCCAACATCGACGACTATGCTGTATGCCATGGATGCAAATGCCAATCATATGCATTTCTCACTCTATGCATCCTATACATGCCACTCATCAAACATCATCACCATCATCTTCACCAACACCACTTCACATTTCTTAGTGGATTTATCATTGTTGAGTTTAGTCTTTGTTTTCAAGTTTTGTATGTGGCATGTTAACGATTCATTCACCATTTACAATGGCACTCATCATCAATTTCAATCATCAACTTCTCATTATCAAGTCATGGTATGCTATTCATTCACATCCATTTTTAATCAAACATCAACAACACTCATTTCACATCTATGGTGGACATAAGTATAGCATCATATTATCAAACAATCCACACCACCATATAGCACACTATATCTATTCTAATTGCACAATTCAACTCTATTTAATCATAATCATATCTATAATCTCATAACATGTATAAGACATGTTATAGACATCATTCTTCTTCACTTATTAGGCTTCGAGAATTCCTTCCCATTAAACCTTACTCATTATGTTTAAAGGCTACCAACAACTATATCCCAACATTCATAAGAATGCCTCACCAATTAATACCCATACACTCAATTGCTTGTATTTGCTCTCAAACACATTATTCAATCAATATTTATAGTTTTCTCCAATTCTTAAAAGTTAGGGTTTTCACCAAAACCCAACCACATTCATAATGCATCATTAACTCTTCATCACCCTCCAAGGATACCCTCATCTACCATATTTATTTCATTTAAACCTTGCATTTATGACAACCCACTCTAGGGTTCATACAATAATTACTCCCATTAAATACCTATTCATAGACATTACTCTCCCCAAACCATAATAACACATACCCATAGCATTTAAACCTAACAAAGTGGTGAGACAAGCTTACCTCACCCAAAATAGAATAGGTTCCAAGAGGGAGGGAGACCCACACGAAATTGAGAAGAAGAGGAGAGGAGGAACTTCAAGCTCCAAGTCTTCCTCAAGCTCTCACAAGGACGAAAATGGAGAAGGAAGAAGGGACCACCACCTTGGCTAGGGTTTTGGAAGGGAGAATGATGAAGAGAATAAAGAAGGAGAAGAAGAAAAGTGTTTTTCCCAATTTGCTTAGCAAACCAAGGAAAGTGAAGAGAGAAAACAGGGCTTTTGGCTTTATTTTTAATCCTCTCATTAAAAGATTCATCGTTTTATGACAAACAGGATCTCTGTTTGGGTTCAATACTTGATCTAAAAATTACTCCAAATACATATTCGAACTCGTAATAATATTCTTAACAGCCCTGACCAATATCATCCCAATCGGAGATAATTGGTCCGACACTCATATTTTAATCAGGCTGGTTTTCAGCTTATTCGGTCCAAATAAATTATTAACAGTCCCCAAAAATCTTAATTTAATTATTTCTAATATTTTGGGACATTAAATAATCCACATTCCATTATTTAATATTTATTTCCTTAATTAATTCTCTATTTTAAAATTTGGGATGTTACAATCCACCCCACCAAAAGAAAATTTCATCCTCGAAATTTAACATACTGGATTCGAACACGTCGGGGTATCGTTCTCTGATATCGTCCTTACGTTCCCATGTGAACGTCTCCACATTTCCATGCTTCCAAGCGACCTTCACCAAAGGCACCAACTTGTTCCGTAATCTCTTCACGGAATGCTCGACAATGCGAACAGAAATAGGAGAAATTGACAAATCATCTCGTAGATCGACATCGTCCATAGGAATTACATGTAGAGGATCATGGACATACTTCCTCAACTACGACACATGGAACACATTATGTAGATTAGCGAGATGCGGAGGGAGTGCAATCCGATAAGCAACGTCGCCAATCCGCTCCAAAATCTCATAAGGTCCAATAAACCTAGGGCTTAACTTTCCACTCTTCAACGCCCTTCCAATCCCTTTATCATGCAAGACCTTCAAAAATACATGATCACCCACTTGAAACTCAAGTGGTTTATGCTTTTTGTCATAATAACTCTTCTGTCGGTCTTGGGAAATCTTCATATTCTCTTATATCTTTTTAATTTGCTCACTAGTCTCCTGAACAATCTCCGGCCCTAAAGCGAAATTCTCTACCAGTCTCCAGCCAACACAGAGGCGTTCTACACTTTCTTCCATAAAGTGCCTCATAGGGAGCCATACCAATAGAGCTATGATAGCTGTTGTTGTATGTAAACTCAATCAGTGGTAAGAATCTATCCCAATATCCATTGTGTTCAAGAACACAAGCCCTCAACAAATCTTCAAGGCTTTGTATCATCCTTTCGGATTGTCCGTCGATTTGAGGATAATACACAAAACTAAGTTTCAACTTAGAACCTAATTCATGATGCAAACTTCCCCAAAACCGAGAAGTAAATCGAGGGTCACGATCAGATATGATACTAGACGGCACACCATGCAGCCTAACAATCTTCCTTATGTACAACTGGGCTAATCTCTCTAAAGAACTCTTCATATTCATGGGCAAGAAGTGAGCACACTTCGTCAACTAATCTACAATCACCCGTATAGCATCATTTCCAGCACGAGTTTTGGGTAGTCCAGAAATGAAATCCATTGCAATACTATCCCACTTTCAAACAGGGATCTCCAAAGGTCTCAAATAACTAGATGGTTGTCACAACCTAAATCGCGACGGCACGGCGAGAAAGAGAGAGAATGGTATGGAATGAAACAGGGAGTCGCCACCAACATTTTTATCCATAGGAAAAACATTGGAAAAAACTAGGTTCAGTAAAGCACTGGTTAAAAATTGAGATTCAAGTTCGGGAGTCGGTTACGAGTAGGGAAGGTATTAGCACCCTACATCGCCTGTCCAAAAACAGTACCAAGATTGAAAATGCGCAACATAAATAGCCTTACAAAAGATATTTTATTTCTTCCCTTTTATTATTGTATCTTTTTTTATTTTAAAAAAGACAGAATGGAGTGAGAGAACTCTACAAACATGGAATGTCGAAGAGAGGTCAATGGGACGTTTCATCCGAATTAAACTCAACTTCGATATGAGACAGAGAAAGGAAGAGAATGCTAATAAGGCGTCACGCCTAACTTATACATCCTTGAATAAAAAAGACAGGGATAGGAAAGAGATAAGCGGGACGTCTTGTCCTAAGTATCCCTTCCCTATGAATTGTGGCGAGGTTTGAACAAAAAACTAGGGGGAAATCAACAAGACGTCACGTCTAAATTGATTTTCACGGAAGTAACCAAAAAAGAACATTTATGAAAGAAACATGAAAGTAAGGGAATAAATCAACAAAAAGGAATAAGAGAGATGAGCCCGACAGGAATTGAAATCCTGCTCCTACGTATTCTTGAATTATCAAGAAATCAGGGTTACGTAGTTCTAAGTGTTGTTTTTTTAGGAAAAGACTTGGGAAATGATGGTGGATGTCATTGAGACGGGGAACTCATACAAGGCGAAGTTCTTCACACGTGTATGAATCCGAAAGAGGTTGTGTAGACGGGAGTGCTCCCGTACGACACTGTTTTAAAAAAGATTTGTTTCCTTTTTTTTTAATTTTTATTTAGATTTGAAAGGAAACATAGAAAGCATTTATTTTCCATAGTAAGTTCGGAAAACAGAGGAAAAATGAGCAAAAACTAAGGGGAAGAAGAGAAAACTATATGAGAAAGAGGGAAAAAAACCAAGTGAAAATGGGAAAAACCGAGTGGAAATGGAAGAAACCAAGTAAAAAAATGAAATACCGAGTGAGAAAAGCATAAAACCGAGTGAGATTGAGGAAAACCGAGTAAAAAATGGTAAAAACCGAGTGAGATTGAGGAAAACCGAGTAAAATTAAGGAAAACCGAGTAAAAATGGTAAAAACCGAGTGAGAGCAGTAACTTACCGTGTGAGAAGTGAGATACCGAGTGAGACAGTGAGTACCGAGTGAGACAGTGAGAAGAGGGACGGTGTTGGAGTTGAGTGGAAGGGACGGAGTGGGCTGATGGAGAGGAATATTGGGCGGTGTTGGTTGGAGGGGAGAGGACGGAGTTGGCTGATGGAGAGAGGAAGGAGGAGAAGGGAATGGTTAGGGTGCTGGATAGAGGAAGGAAGAGAAGGGAATGGTGAGGGTGCTGGATAGAGGAAGGAGGAGAAGGGAATGGTGAGGGGCTGCGCAGTGTATATGGTGTGTGTGTGTGTCCAGCCTGAAAGCTTCAGCCCCCTTGCCTATTTATAGGCTGGTTTGAGTGGAAAGCCAGCTCAGGCTTCCACTTCCGAGTGGAATGTCAGCTCAGGCTTCCACTCAGAGTGAAGTGGGGGACAACGGCTGGGTGGGAATTTTTAATTCCCCCCACTTCCAACCCTGTTTGCCACCTGTCTGCCACCCCCAAGATTCCTGGATCCACTTGAGTGGTGGAATCCAAGTCAGCACGGGCTAACAGGGGGACCTGGTGGGAATCCGAGTGAGAATAGCAGAAAACCGAGTGAGAATTATGGAAATCCGAGTGAAAATGTTGGAAATCCGAGAGAGGATTGGCCTCTCAGTCAGCATTCATCCACGGTGGGAGTGAATTCCGAGAGAAATGAAGGTTCTCCTAGTGAAAATGGTCTTTTCTGAGTGAGAATTCTTCTGAGAGGAGCCCTTTTATGGAAGGCCGGGTGGAGGTTTTGCTCGGTGGAGGTTTGACTGAAGAGGACTCCTTGCTGACTGAAAGATGTCAGTCGGATTTGACTGAAGAGGACTCCTTTGCTGACTGAAAGATGGTGGCTCGGTAATGGCTAAAAGAATGGCTCGGGAACAGGAGGAAAAAGTGGACTTGGATCCGACTAAAATGGTTCAAGGATGATTTGAAAATGGGTGAAAGTCACTCGGAAATCGAGTGGAAAGGGGCTCGGAATTGGGAAAAGGATGGCTCACTCGGTGCTGACTGAAATGGCTCGGTATTGTGTGAAATGTGACTCGAAATTGGGTAAAAGGATGGCTCACTCGGATACATTTACTCGGGAATCCTCTTCACAATGGTTTCACTCGGAAGCTAGTGGAAGCTTTACTCAGAACTGTTTGAACAATATTTCACTCAGAAACCAATTAAAAGGTGAGTCAGAACTGACTGACTGAATCAGTGTTTCACTCGGAATTCTCTCAATCGGAAGTATTTGGTTCAGATCTTATTTCTATTTGAAGCATTCACTCGGAATCACTTCAATCGGAGGTGTGCTACTCGGATCTTGTCTTTGCTTGGAATGTTCACTCGGAATGTCTTCAAAAGTGACTCAAAACTTCACTGCTTGAAGGTTTTACTCAGAACTGACCTTGTGAGCTCTTAATCCGAATGGAACTTGGTCATTTTCACTCGGATTTTACCTATTTTCCACTCAAAAATTGGAAGTTTGGCTATTTTAATTCGGATTTCCTTCCAACCGAGTGATACTCACTCGGATTTACTTCAATCAGCAATCTTTTCACTCGGAAAATAGCTTGGGTAGCATCCATCCAAAGTCAGTTCCTTTTTCCACTCGGATTGGTTGCAGTAGGGGATCTTCCGCTCGGATTCCCCTCTAACAGGGTCATTTTTCATTCGGAATTGACATTCTTTGCGATCAGGGCTCGTAAACTGGCATTTTCTCTCGGAATCCATCTGAAAGGGATTTATCCACTCGGATTTACATCTAATCTGAGTCATTTCACTCAGATTTAAACTCAACAGGTCATACTCCACTCGGATTGGTCCATTGTTGAGTCATTATTCAGATTTCCCACCCAACAGGTCACACTCCACTCGGACATGCCCAAATCTGAGTAGTTTCACTCGGATTTTCTCCATTCTGAGTAATTTGACTCGGATTTAACTCATTCTGAGTGATTTCACTCGGATTTGATCCAACAGGAGCATATTCCACTCGGAAACGACTCATTCTGAGTGATTCCACTCGGATTCAACTTTTTTGAGTCATTCCATTCGGACTTCTCTTGAAAATGGGCATAATCTACTCGGACTGGCTTGGCAGGGAAGCTATCCACTCGGATTCAACTTCAACAGGGAGCATTTCACTCGGAAATGACTGATTTTGAGTGATTCCACTCGGATTTCATCATTTTTGAGTCATTCCACTCGGAAATGCTTCATTTTGACTCGGATTTGACCATTTTTTGAGTTTTTTCACTCGGATTCATCTCCACCAGGGCTGTATTTCACTCAGAAATGCTTTAACCAGAGTCATCCTGTTCAGATGTGATCATTTTTTAGTTATTCCAATCGGATTTGCCTCCAACAGGGCTGTATTTCACTTGGAAAAGCTTCATTCTGAGTTATTTCGCTCGGTTCTGATTATTCTGGAGCCATTCTACTCGAATTTGACCACTCTGAATTAGAATTCAGTATAAAAAATATTCATTCTACTTGGACCAGACCAAAAGAGGTGTTCACAGATGCCCCTCTTTACTTCTTTTTCACAAAAGAAACACGAAGCTTCTGTGTTTTTGAAGTGAAAAGGAAGTAAGGATATAAACACCGATGTAGGGGGCCAAGTGGGATCTCTTGATCGGTATGGCAACTGATGGTATGGGCAATCACGAGTCTGTGTGACCTCTTTTTCTTAAAACGAGCATTCTCCACTTCTGTTTCTCTTCTTCTCTTCTTCTTCTTCTTTTTTTTTTTTTTGAATGGACAGGGAAAAATTGTCTTTTAGTTAACGGGAGGTAATGAGGTCAGGATTGACCCCCAGTAGACTGGAAAGTAAAGGTTGCCCTCGTGGGCGATTGAAAAGTAAAGGGTACCTCGATAGGTGGCTGAAAAATAAAGGATACCTTGATAGGCGACTGGAAGATAAAGGGTGCCTTGATAGGCGACTGGAAGATAAAGGATGCCTTGATAGGCGGCTGGAAAAAATAAAGGATGCCTTGATAGGCGACTGGAAGATAAAGGATGCCTTGATAGGCGGCTGGAAAATAAAGATGCCTTGATAGGCGACTGGAAGATAAAGGATGCCTTGATAGGCGGCTGGAAAATAAAGATGCCTTGATAGGCGACTGGAAGATAAAGGATGCCATGATAGGCGGCTGGAAAATAAAAGATGCCTTGATAGGCGACTGGAAGATAAAGGATGCCTTGATAGGCGGCTGGAAAATAAAGGATGCCTTGATAGGCGACTGGAAGATAAAGGATGCCTTGATAGGCGGCTGGAAAGATAAAGGATGCCTTGATAGGCGACTGGAAGATAAAAGGGGTGCCTGAATAGGCGAATGGAAAGATAAAGGATGCCTTGATAGGCGACTGGAAGATAAAAGGGGTGCCTGAATAGGCGGCTGGAAAATAAAGGATGCCTTGATAGACGACTGGAAAGATAAAGGATGCCTTGATAGGCGACTGGAAGATAAAGGATGCCTTGATAGGCGGCTGGAAAATAAAGGATGCCTTGATAGGTGACTGGAAGATAAAGGATGCCTTGATAGGCGGCTGGAAAATAAAGGATGCCTTGATAGGCGACTGGAAGATAAAGGATGCCTTGATAGGCGGCTGGAAAGATAAAGGATGCCTTGATAGGCGACTGGAAGATAAAAGGGGTGCCTGAATAGGCGAATGGAAAGATAAAGGATGCCTTGATAGGCGACTGGAAGATAAAAGGGGTGCCTGAATAGGAGGCTGGAAAATAAAGGATGCCTTGATAGGCGACTGGAAAGATAAAGGATGCCTTGATAGGCGACTGGAAGATAAAGGATGCCTTGATAGGCGGCTGGAAAATAAAGGATGCCTTGATAGGCGACTGGAAGATAAAGGATGCCTTGATAGGCGGCTGGAAAATAAAGGATGCCTTGATAGGCGACTAGAAGATAAAGGATGCCTTGATAGGCGGCTGGAAAGATAAAGGATGCCTTGATAGGCGACTGGAAGATAAAAGGGGTGCCTGAATAGGCGAATGGAAAGGAAAAGTAACCTTAATAGGCGGCAAGAAGGGAAAGGGTGCCCTGATAGGCTATCAGACGGGAAAGAATGCCTGAATAGGCGAATGGAAAGTAAAGATTAGGGGGGAGCTAACAGGACGTCTCGTCTGAATTAACTCACTGTTGGCATGAAATGTAAAGGTTGGGGGAGCTAACAGGACGTCTCGTCCAACCTTAACTTACTGGACTTCAAGGTTCATGGCGATGCCCCGGTTTTGACATAATTGAAGTTTCTTGGGGAATTGCCCCTTGACTGGAACAGAAGAAACCTGGGGAGATGCCCCCCAGTTTGAGATGATTTAAAGGAATCTTGGGGAAAGGCCAGAATAAAAGAAATCTGGGGAGATGCCCCAGTTTGAAGGTTCTTGAAAGAATCTCGGGTAATCATCCCCTGTGACAGTAGGAGGAGAGACATGGGGAATCGCCCCCTTGATTGCGAACGGAGAAACATGGGGTGATGCCCCGGTTTGACATGATTTTAGAGAATCTTGGGGAATCGTCCCCTTGACGGTAAGAGGAGGAACATGGGGAATCGTCTCCTCGATTGAGAAAGGAGAAACATAGGGTGATGCCCCAGTTTGACATGATTGGAGGGATTCTTGGAAATTGGCTAGAACAAAAGAAATCTGGGGAGATGCCCCAGTTTGAGTTGTTTAGGAAATGTATTTCTACTAGAGGAGGATTGATGGTTCGGGGTACTGCCTCTTTAGGCAAAAGAGAATGAACCTGGGGTGATGCCCCAATTTGAACTATTTACTTTGAAACCTCAGGGAGCTGCCCCTTGAGCGAGAAGGAAATAACTCTGGGGTGATGCCCCAGTTCGATTTGTCTGGGGAGTGTAATTCCACTAGAGAAGGATTGATGGCTCAAACATCACTCCTAGATTGAGAAGGTAAAATCTGGGGTCTGCCTAGTATATGTAGATTTACCGAGAAAAACGTGCTGGGGCTCTTTGGGGAGAATTCTTCTTGCTTGACTGCTGGAGTGTATCAAGTAGATTCCCCGGAAGGGAGTTTGAAAAGTGTCAGCTTTGGCAGTTGAGGAGAAGACTTCAAGAAGTGCCAACTTTGGTGATTTGGGGAAGGGCTTTGAGGAGTGCCAACTTTGGCGATTAAGGAGGAGACTTTAATGATCCTAGTTTTGGCAGCTGCGGTTCCATTAAGGAAAAGGTCTTGATTGAGGCGTCAGAGCTTGACATGACTGTCCGTTATAATAACCTGCAAAAAAAAAAGTAAGTAGTGCAAAGATACATTCAAAAAAAACTGGGTAGGTCCTGTGAAACCGCGGCCCTTAGGATAACTCATGGGCAGAGGAGATTCAAAGGGGCGATCATAGCTTCGAAGCGTATGCCTGGCTGAATCCTTGTGATGATTGTGTAAGGCGAGGTCAGGTAGTGGGAGTGTCTTGTCCCTTACGACTTTAAATGTTCACCATTCTTTCATTTATTTTTATAAAAAAACACAATGTTTTATCAGATCAATGCAATTCATAACACGTATCGAAAAAGGGATAAATTTTATTCATGTAGGTCAAACAGAATACAGAGAATGGACAACAGGGAAAATACAGGGGATGAAGTGAAGCCTCGTAGGACAGGTCAAGGCCAAGGGAAATAGGAAAGGTTCAAAGATCCTCCAGTGAATTCCTGAGACTAGCGAGAATCTTAATCCCACGTCAAAACCTCAAGTACCTCGCTCAATTCTGCCTTTGAGAGGGTAGTTTGACCATGTTCCTGATGCCTCAGTTTGCATGTTTTGTATTGGGAGCTTTAGCTACTCTGCCAAAATCTTGACCCTAATTTTACCTGAGCCGCCTTTTCAGGTTTTCGACTCACCAGGTTGCTCTAACTTTTGCCTAGGCCGCCTTTTCAGGTTTTCAGCCTAGCGAGCTTTTCATTCTCTTTATAATGTGTTCTTGTTTTTTTTTTTTTTGCTGCATCCTTCACAATAAAAAGTTGAAACTGATCACACTCCAGTTGAGTCTGCTTAACCTTTTCTGAGTTTTAGCCTGATCCTTTGAGGAGCTGATGTTACTTCAAATAAGAGAGTCTTCCCCTATACTATGTACCCAAGGGAACATTGGTGAGTCTTTTGGCATTGATGAGAGGGGGTTAATTCGAGTCATCATTTTGGCCTTTATATTTTTTTTTGATTTTTTGATTGATTTTTTTTTTGTTTGCCCTTTTTTTCTTTTTTCTTTTTTTTTTGTTTTTGTTTTGTGTTTTTTTCTTTTTTTTAACCCCCTTAATGACGCAATGACTCAATCTGACAGACTATTTCCTTGCTATATAGGCATAAGGAATGACGTATTCTTTGAGATGTTGATGATGACAAGAATGCGAGTTCTTGGCCTGACGACATTTGTTCCCTTTATACAGAAAATGACAGCTTGCTCAAGGATCTGGACGCAACCGGCTTTCCCCGCTTGGTATGTGCATCGGACTTCAAGCTTGGCTCTATTTTTCATTTTTCATCTTTTTTTTTTGTTTTTTTTTGTTTGTTTTTTTTTTGTTTTTTTTTGGCCAAGTCTCCCTTGACTGTATCTGCATTTAAGGCATTAGCAATTTTCTATTATTTATACTGGTAACTGTTGTGGTTTTCTTAGTTGACTGGCCTACCACTTGTCCGATTCGGGACTTGGCAATGTTATCATTCACATAGATTATTTCCACGTCCTGAAACAATATTACTAATTTCTTCTGATATATTGCCCCGTGATTCCTTCAGTCATTCTTGGCTCAGGGGTATTCCTTGACCTCTTGTCCTAACAATCTGGTTAACTTGTGTGGTGACTCACAAGCTTTCCTACCTTCTTCGTCAGCACAATCGACCGGGTAGTTGAGATCGTAAAATGGGATTGTGATTTCATTAGTCTCAAGAGGATCATTTTTGGATCTGCAATTTTAGCGGTTTATGGCAAGAAATAAAAATGGAGAGAAAAAAAAGGAACAAACAAGTAAAGACAATGGATCAAAGCAAGGATAAAGGAATGAGAAAAATCTTTTTAGAATTTCGATACACATTTATTGATTGACTGGTAAAACAAGTTTTTTTCGCCTTTATTACATGGAAAGTCCCAAAGCCTTAGGCATAGCAGAGGGATAAACAAGACTTTTAAGGCAGTGACAGATTACTTTGGTGAATCATTTAAAATCGTAGGGAGTTCGACAGCTTCCCGGTTACTGAGCTCTCGTCTCGGTGGGCAAGCGGTCACCAAATCAACATTGTTATCAAAACTATCAACCACCACGGCATTAACTTCTGAGCTTCCATGATTAGGCAGGGGATTCTTGACCACGTTAGGGCTTCCTTCTTTAAAATCGATCCATTCGGCCTTGATCAAATCTCTCACTTTATATTTCAGAGCCATGCAATTTTCTGTGGAATGCCCCGGTGCCCCAGCGTGGTAATCACAATGAGCGTTTGGGTCATATCCCCTTGGATAAGGAGGTTGCAATGGCTTCATGGGGCATGAAACCAACAGACCTTCCTGAACGAGGATTGGAAAAAGTTCGGAATATGTTATGGGAATTGGATCGAACTGCACCGGGGTACGCTCATTGTTGGGATTCCTTGGGTTCTGATTATGGTTGGATGGTCGAGCTACTTGCTGGGGGTGATGGTATGGCATGGGTTGCAGTATTGGAGCTCTTACCATGGGTGGACGGAAATAAGGAGTATGAGCTGCTGGGCCACCAGTGGCTGCGGCCACATAAGGATTGGGAGCTTGAATCATAGTAGGAAAGAATGGTCTTGGCGAAGGCGTCTTTTGATTAGAAGAGATGGAATTAGTTTCTCCATCCCTTTTCCCAGGCGCCGGCCTTCTTGTCATGCTTGCCCCAGACGAGCCCTGAGTGAGCTTACCTGTTCGTATTCCACTCTCCACTCTTTCCCCAATAGTCACGATGTCGGAGAAGTTGGCTGAAACACTACCAATCATCTTGCCGTAGAAAGGTGATGGGAGCGTGTCGATAAACATCTCGACTATTTCTTTTTCCGACAATGGGGGATCCACTTGCGCCGCTGTCTCTCTCCATCGTTGAGCATACTCCTTGAACATTTCACTGTCCTTCTTCACCATATTTTGTAAATGAACCCTGTTGGGTGCCATATCCATGTTATACTTGTATTGTCTAAGGAAGGCATCTGCCAGGTCCTTCTAACAACGGATATGGTTCCGATCAAGGTGAGCATACCATGTAAGAGCAGCTCCTGCTAGACTATCTTGGAAGCAGTGGATCAATAGTTGGTCATTAGAAGAGTAAGATGCCATCTTTCGACAGTACATCGTGAGATGATTCTTAGGACAAGTCATTCCCCGATACTTGTCAAAGTCTGGCATCTTGAATTTGGGTGGGAGAACAACATCTGTGACTAAACATAGCTCCGAAGCATCTATTAGTCCAAAACCTCCGGCGCCCTCCATCATTCTTAAACGCTCTTCTAAGATCTCTATCCTTTCCCTTCGAGGAGCCGCGACCGCGCGGGTTGTATCTTGGAGGTTGGTCCCATAGGGGGTTCCGTATCCATACGGATAGCCGAATGACTGGTTGTACGGAGGCAAAACATGGGACTGGTTTACTAGGCCTGTATTTGGTGAGGGACCTTGAGGATGGGCCACAGCATAAGTCGGCTGGGTTATCTGGGCTTGTGTATTTTGGGCTTGGGCGTTGTAGGTTGGCTGGGCCATCGGGGCTTGTGTGTTTTGGATTTGGCAGGTTTATGGGTTATGGACCTGTGTGTTTTGGGTTTGGTAAGCTTGTGGGTCATGGGTTTGCGTGTTTTGGGTTTGGTGGAGTGGTGGCATGTTTGGTTGTGTGGGGTATGAAGCATGAGGATTTATCGCTTGCTGGTTGTGGGCGTCTTGTTGGTTGGCGAGCGGGGGATAGTACCCCGGGGGTAGGCCATAAAGTGGAAAAGGTACTGGGTTGCCGTCTAGACCGACAAATGTATGCTGTGCGTAAGACTGGCCGTAAGGTGGCTGGGTCTCAATGGCAGGGTTAGGTCTCCCGACATGAATGGTAAGAGGGGGTGTCATTGTGTTAGGGAGTTGGGTTCTTGCTGGGTCAGAACCAAGGGGAGGTGGCGCGGTGGCAGGCTGCTGTTGGGCATCCTCAACACCCGCAGAGGAGCCTCCTTCGGTAAGTTTCTTTTCTAAGAGTTTAGTTAACTCCGCGACTCGCTCTTTCAGCTGATCGAACTCGGTTCTAAAGTTTCCTTCAACAGCTTCTGCCTCAGCCATGAGTTTCTTTTGGAGCCGGGTCTGGTAAGGATGCCTACCCGTGACGTTGGTGTCTTTTTTTGTTTTTAAAAGAAGGAAGAAGAAGAAAAAAAAATGTTAGGCGGAAATAGAAAGAAGGAAAATGTTGTAGGAAACAATCACAGACTTTGGTGAGTATCCTTTGACCATTCCTTAGAACTTATCATTCAAAAGTACTAGGTATGGTAATCATAGAAATTAATATGGGAAATTGTGAAGACAGAAGAAATCTTTCATCCTGAGGCGGGAGCCTCTAGCTCAGATATCTTCTTCGGGCAATTACAGCCCTTATTTCTTTAAGTTTAATCCCATGTCAATTTCCATAGATACTCAAAGGGTACACGACCAAAAGAGGATTATCTATTCACCCGAAGAATACTGTGTGTTTCAAAACGAGTCATTATTTCAATAACTCAGTAAATCTGCGGGTGGTAGATAATTCATTTTCTTGGATAAAAGGGGAAAGCAAAAATGACGTAAGGTAAAGTAAAGTTTGCCCTTTTGTGGCCTAGGTCAGGTTTTGCTGAAAGTTTTCTCTAGGCCCTATGGTTTGTCTAAAAGTGGCTCTTCACACCAGGTGGCTTATTCTAGACTTCTAGAAGGTCACCAGAGCCAAGATCCTACCCATGACAGGGACGCAACAGTGGGGAACCACTAGGTGCGTATATCATGAGAGGTCGAACTCTGGTTGAGGTTCTCACGAACACCGGATAGGAAGTACATCCTATACGATTCCGTTACCAACCTCTCCTAACTTAAGCTTCATTTGGGGCCCGGGTATAGGGCGCCGCTCATAGGTGTGTGCAAGTAATTGTGAGTGTAGTGTGTGGAAGGGCAGTCCATACCTTTTACCTTACCTCATTCTGCACAAAGAACAAACACAGAACAAATATACAAAGTCGTCTACCCTAGGGTTCAATAATTACAGGAAAGTAACATGGTCCTCTACCCTAGGGTTCAACAAGCATGCAAACATAGATAATGACACAAATAACAAGATACGATTAAAACAAGAACAAACTTTCACAACAATTAACAGAAAATAAAACAAGAGGGAAGAAATCCAAGCTAACAAAGGCTATATAAAAAGAACATGCGCTTTCAATCAAACTGGCCTGACTCTCTTAAGTGTCCCCAGTGGAGTCGCCATCTGTCGCAACCTAAATCGCGACGGCACGGCGAGAAAGAGAGAGAATGGTATGGAATGAAACAGGGAGTTGCCACCAACATTTTTATCCATAGGAAAAACATTGGAAAAAACTAGGTTCAGTAAAGCACTGGTTAAAAATTGAGATTCAAGTTCGGGAGTCGGTTACGAGTAGGGAAGGTATTAGCACCCTACATCGCCTGTCCAAAAACAGTACCAAGATTGAAAATGCGCAACATAAATAGCCTCACAAAAGATATTTTATTTCTTCCCTTTTATTGTTGTATCTTTTTTTATTTTAAAAAAGACAGAATGGAGTGAGAGAACTCTACAAACATGGAATGTCGAAGAGAGGTCAATGAGACGTTTCATCCGAATTAAACTTAACTTCGATATGAGACAGAGAAAGGAAGAGAATGCTAATAAGGCGTCACGCCTAAATTATACATCCTTGAATAAAAAAGACAGGGATAGGAAAGAGATAAGCGGGACGTCTTGTCCTAAGTATCCCTTCCCTATGAATTGTGGCGAGGTTTGAACAAAAAACTAGGGGGAAATCAACAAGACGTCACGTCTAAATTGATTTTCACGGAAGTAACCAAAAAAGAACATTTATGAAAGAAACATGAAAGTAAGGGAATAAATCAACAAAAAGGAATAAGAGAGATGAGCCCGACAGGAATTGAAATCCTGCTCCTACGTATTCTTGAATTATCAAGAAATCAGGGTTACGTAGTTCTGAGTGTTGTTCTTTTAGGAAAAGACTTGGGAAATGATGGTGGATGTCATTGAGACGGGGAACTCATACAAGGCGAAGTTCTTCGCACGTGTATGAATCCTAAAAAGGTTGTGTAGACGGGAGTGCTCCCGTACGACACTGTTTTAAAAAAGATTTGTTTCCTTTTTTTTTAATTTTTATTTAGATTTGAAAGGAAACATAGAAAGCATTTATTTTCCACAGTAAGTTCAGAAAACAGAGGAAAAATGAGCAAAAACTAAGGGGAATAAGAGAAAACTATGTGAGAAAGAGGGAAAAAAACCAAGTGAAAATGGGAAAAACCGAGTGGAAATGGAAGAAACCAAGTAAAAAAATGAAATACCGAGTGAGAAAAGCATAAAACCGAGTGAGATTAAGGAAAACCGAGTAAAAAATGGTAAAAACCGAGTGAGATTAAGGAAAACCGAGTAAAATTGAGGAAAACCGAGTAAAAATGGTAAAAACCGAGTGAGAGCAGTAACTTACCGTGTGAGAAGTGAGATACCGAGTGAGACAGTGAGTACCGAGTGAGACAGTGAGAAGAGGGACGGTGTTGGAGTTGAGTGGAAGGGACGGAGTGGGCTGATGGAGAGGAATATTGGGCGATGTTGGTTGGAGGGGAGAGGACGGAGTTGGCTGATGGAGAGAGGAAGGAGGAGAAGGGAATGGTTAGGGTGCTGGATAGAGGAAGGAAGAGAAGGGAATGGTGAGGGTGCTGGATAGAGGAAGGAGGAGAAGGGAATGGTGAGGGGCTGCACAGTGTATATGGTGTGTGTGTGTGTCCAGCCTGAAAGCTTCAGCCCCCTTGCCTATTTATAGGCTGGTTTGAGTGGAAAGCCAGCTCAGGCTTCCACTTCTGAGTGGAATGCCAGCTCAGGCTTCCACTCAGAGTGAAGTGGGGGACAACGGCTGGGTGGGAATTTTTAATTCCCCCCACTTCCAACCCTGTTTGCCACCTGTCTGCCACCCCCAGGATTCCTGGATCCACTTGGGTGGTGGAATCCAAGTCAGCACGGGATAACAGGGGGACCTGGTGGGAATCCGAGTGAGAATAGCAGAAAACCGAGTAAGAATTATGGAAATCCGAGTGAAAATATTGGAAATCCGAGAGAGGATTGGCCTCTCAGTCAGCATTCATCCACGGTGGGAGTGAATTCCGAGAGAAATGAAGGTTCTCCTAGTGAAAATGGTCTTTTCCGAGTGAGAATTCTTCTGAGAGGAGCCCTTTTATGGAAGGCCGAGTGGAGGTTTTGCTCGGTGGAGGTTTGACTGAAGAGGACTCCTTGCTGACTGAAAGATGTCAGTCGGATTTGACTGAAGAGGACTCCTTTGCTGACTGAAAGATGGTGGCTCGGTAATGGGTAAAAGAATGGCTCGGGAACAGGAGGAAAAAGTGGACTCGGATCCGACTAAAATGGTTCAAGGATGATTTGAAAATGGGTGAAAGTCACTCGGAAATCGAGTAGAAAGGGGCTCGGAATTGGGAAAAGGATGGCTCACTCGGTGCTGACTGAAATGGCTCGGTATTGTGTGAAATGTGACTCGGAATTGGGTAAAAGGATGGCTCACTCGGATACATTTGCTCGGGAATCCTCTTCACAACGGTTTCACTCGGAAGCTGGTGGAAGCTTTACTCAGAACTGTTTGAACAGTATTTCACTCAGAAACCAATTAAAAGGTGAGTCAGAACTGACTGACTGAATCAGTGTTTCACTCGGAATTCTCTCGATCGGAAGTATTTGGTTCAGATCTTATTTCTGTTTGAAGCATTCACTCGGAATCACTTCAATCGGAGGTGTGCTACTCGGATCTTGTCTTTGCTTGGAATGTTCACTCGGAATGTCTTCAAAAGTGACTCAAAACTTCACTGCTTGAAGGTTTTACTCAGAACTGACCTTGTAAGCTCTTAATCCGAATGGAACTTGGTCATTTTCACTCGGATTTTGCCTATTTTCCACTCAAAAATTGGAAGTTTGGCTATTTTAATTCGGATTTCCTTCCAACCGAGTGATACTCACTCGGATTTACTTCAATCAGCAATCCTTTCACTCGGAAAATAGCTTGGGCAGCATCCATCCAAAGTCAGTTCCTTTTTCCACTCGGATTGGTTGCAGTAGGGGATCTTCCGCTCGGATTCCCCTCTAACAGGGTCATTTTTCATTCGGAATTGACATTCTTTGCGATCAGGGCTCGTAAACTGGCATTTTCTCTCGGAATCCATCTGAAAGGGATTTATCCACTCGGATTTACATCTAATCTGAGTTATTTCACTCAGATTTAAACTCAACAGGTCATACTCCACTCGGATTGGTCCATTGTTGAGTCATTATTCGGATTTCCCACCCAACAGGTCACACTCCACTCGGACATGCCCAAATCTGAGTAGTTTCACTCGGATTTTCTCCGTTCTGAGTAATTTCACTCGGATTTAACTCATTCTGAGTGATTTCACTCGGATTTGATCCAACAGGAGCATATTCCACTCGGAAACGACTCATTCTGAGTGATTCCACTCGGATTCAACTTTTTTGAGTCATTCCATTCGGACTTCTCTTGAAAATGGGTATAATCCACTCGGACTGGCTTGGCAGGGAAGCTATCCACTCGGATTCAACTTCAACAGGGAGCATTTCACTCGGAAATGACTCATTTTGAGTGATTCCACTCGGATTTCATCATTTTTGAGTCATTCCACTCGGAAATACTTCATTTTGACTCGGATTTGACCATTTTTTGAGTTTTTTCACTCGGATTCATCTTCACCAGGGCTGTATTTCACTCGGAAATGCTTTAACCTGAGTCATCCTGTTCAGATGTGATCATTTTTTAGTTATTCCAATCAGATTTGCCTCCAACAGGGCTGTATTTCACTTGGAAAAGCTTCATTCTGAGTTATTTCGCTCGGTTCTGATTATTCTGGAGCCATTCTACTCGAATTTGACCACTCTAAATTGGAATTCAGTATAAAAAATATTCATTCCACTTGGACCAGACCAAAAGAGGTGTTCACAATGGTCTTTGATGTTCGACCTTAGCCTTCTGACAAACAAGGCAAGATGCTACAAAGTTTACCACATCACGCTTTATACCGGGCCACCAAAAATTCTTCTTTAAATCTTGATACATCTTGTGGAACCAGGATGAATGCTCAATATGCTTTTGTGAGCTTCCTCAAGTACACATTTCCTCACATCACCACTTGAGGGAACATAAATTCGGCCCTTCATACGCCAAATGCCATCTTGTCCTTCTACTAGAAACAAATCCTTCCCTTTCTCTTGGGTTTTCTTCATCTCAATCAGATACTCATCATTTGGTTATTGTACTTTCACATATTCAAGAAATTCATTCGTGACCTTCAACATTTCAAGCAATATTTTTTTGGGAGTATATGTCTCTACGCCCACATCCAAATCTCCAAATTGTTCAATTAGCTCTATCTCTTTTGCCATCATGATAGAAATATGCAACGACTTCCGGCTCAAAGCATTGGCAACCGCATTTGCCTTTTCGAGATGATACCTCAATTCAAACTCATAGTCCTTTAAAAACTCCATCCATCACCGTTGGCGCATATTAAGTTCCTTTTAGTCAAACAAGTACTTAAGGCTCGTATGGTTACTAAAGACCATAAACTTAGAACCATATAAGTAATGTCGCCACAACTTCAAAGCAAACACCGCCGCCGCCAATTCAAGATCATGTGTAGGATAATTAAACTCATGCGGTCGTAATTGTCTCAATGCATAGGCTATCACACGCTCCTTTTACATCAACACGCATCCAAGACCAAGCTTAGACACATCATAATACACCATAAAATCATCCATCAAATCGGGCAATGCTAACACTGGTGCGGTAGTAAGCCTTAACTTCAACTCTTGAAAACTTTCTTCACATTCACGGGTCCACACAAAAGGTTGATTCTTACGAGTCAACTTCATTAATGGCAAGGCTAAGCAGCAAAATCCTTCAATAAACCTTCGGTAATAACCGGCAAGACCAAGAAAACTTCTTATCTCCATCATAAACGTCGGTCTTTCCCAAGCCATAACAGCTTCGACTTTCGATCTATCAACGACAACTCCATCACCGGAAATCACATGCCTAAGAAAAGAAATCTCACTCATCCAGAATTCATATTTAGAGAGCTTAGCATACAATTCTTTCTCTCGAAGAATAGACAATACTAGACGAAGATGTCTTTCATGCTCTTCATGGCTCTTAGAGTATACCAAAATATCATCAATAAACACCACGACGAATTGGTCAAGATACTCGTGGAAGATCCGATTTATGTAATCCATGAAAATTGTAGGAGCATTTGTCACTCCAAATGGCATCACTACATACTCATAGTGTCCATATCGTATTTGGAAAGCAGTTTTAGGAATGTCTTCGGTCTTCACCTGAATTTGGTGATATCCGAAACGCAAGTCAATCTTGGGGAATACAACGGCACCCTTCAATTGATTCAAAAGATCATCAATGCGAGGAAGAGGATATTTGTTCTTGATAGTTAGCTTGTTGAGTTGGCGATAGTCAACGCACAATCTCATGCTCCCATCCTTCTTTTTCACCAATAGCACAGGAGCACCCCAAGGAGACACACTTGGGCGAATAAACTCCCGCTCAAGTAATTCCTTGACTTACTTCTTCAATTCGGTCAAATCCATAGGAGACATCCTATAAGGAGCTCTGGAAACAGGTTCAGCACCAGGAATGAGGTCAATAGAAAATTCCACTTCACGTGGAGGAGGTAATCTAGGAATCTTATCCGGAAAAACATCGGGAAACTTTGAAACAATAGGAATTTCACAAGATTGGGAAGTACCATCCCTATCAACCATGCAGAACATTATAAGAAGCTGAGAGATACCTTGCATATCAAAGTCTTCAGCATTCAAAGTCGGGAATATCACTGTCTTGTTATGACAATCCACTTAAACTTTGTTAGCGGAAAATCAATCCATGCCTAGAATAATGTCCAAGTCTTTCATGGATAGGCACACGAGGGATACAACAAACTTCTTACCCTCAAGGATCATCTTGATATTCTCACATCGAGTCACTGATCTCAAACAAGTACCGGTCGGTGTAGTCACCATTATAGAACCTCTCATCATGCAAACAGGCACCTTTAAGCGCCTCACACAATCCTCAAAAATAAATGAATGAGTTACACTGGAATCAAATATGACATATACCGAATTACCAAAGATTTCACACTCACCATGGACAAGATCTTCAGCTTGAGCAGCTTCTTCACCAGTAACTGCAAATACCTACTAGCAGCTTGTGGTTGATCATCACCGTTGCGGTTACCATTTCTTCCACCATGGCCATTGCCTCAACCATTTCCATTTCTTCCAGTGTTATGATTTCCACCACAGCCACCGTTACGGCCACCATTATGACCATTATTGTTTCCACGACCACGGCCTCTAAAGCCACCATGGCCTCCACGGTTACCATTAGGATTCATATGTACAGGAGTATTAACATTAGCATCTCTTGTGTTCAATGGGCAATTAGGGAGAATATGCCCGGGTTGGTTGCATTGGTAGCACACCATATCATCTCGTGGGCAATCACGTGCCAAATGGTTGGCACTACATTTGAAGCAAGTCAGGCCTTGGACATTTCCACGACCTTGGTTACCACCACCATAACCTCCTCTAAAAACACCACGTCCTCTTGCATTCGAGGATCCACCACGAACGAACTTGCTCTTCTTGAAGTGACCTTGCTTCTTGAAACTACAGAATTGGCCCTTCAACTTAGGCTCGTGCTTACCATGACTCAAAGGAGCCATATCATCTTCTTCATAAATTCGACACTTGTTCACAAGCATTGGAAAACTTCTTATTTCTTGATGCGGAATAGCCCGCTTGATCTTGGACCTCAACCCATTTTCAAACTTTACACATTTCGATGCCCTGGTACCCTCTTGTTGATAGGGCGGATAGAATGCACAAAGCTCTTCAAACTTGGAGGCATACTTCTCTATAGTCATCCCACCTTGCTTTATCTCCATGAACTCGAGCTCTTTTTTACTTCTGTAACTATCCGGGAAATATTTCTTCAAAAACTCCACCTTGAAGTTTTCCTAAACCAAGGGAATATCAGCAGACACCATGCGTCCCCTAGTAAGACGCCACCATGCTTCAGCTTCATCACGGATCATAAAGACCGTATACTCCACCTTTTGTGCTTTCAAACACTCGAAGCTAGCATAAATTTTTTCCAATGATCCACGCATAAGCATCCTTGGGCTTATAACCTCCATGAAATTTTGAAGGTTTCCTCTTGAGAAAGAGATCAAGACCTTGGGAGCCTTGTCCCATATTCAGTTGGCCTTGTCTTTCCAAGAGATCAACAAAGCGATTCAAGGCATTTGCCATAACAACCTCACGATTTAGTCTACCAGCCATATTTTAAGCCTATACATCAAAACATGGCTCACACGTGAGTGCACTAGACCAAACAATAAATTCTTAACCTATAAACTTAAAGACTCTAACATTCATTGGTTCATCATGCTTTACATCATATAATCATATCAATTTCAATACATGATCACAACATATTCATTATTGAAGGTAAATAGTGTAAGGACTTTTGGCCGGACTCAACAACATAGATATTAATTTCAATCCAATGAAAAACAATTATATCTCAATCAATTATAGCTTATATGATCTAATGATAAGCAACAATCACTTGAAAAACATCAATCGTGTCTGTATCAAGAGCAACCAGTGCTCTGATACCAACTTGTAAGACCCAAAAAATACGGGTAAATTTTTTGCATTTTACACAGAGTTATTCAATATAATAAAACATAGTGAAGTCTAAATCGACACCCCGGGTCAATAAAAACCTATCTCATATATGGAGATATGAGAAGGTGAGTTAAAAAGAATTAAGGAGATATTTTCAATTAAAAGTAGCAGAAAGAATAACCCAAATTGATGTTATATGACTGAATTTTGAGAGAATAGATTTCATGGAGTATAAGAGTTCATAATATGTCAAAGATCATTATTAAAATATTGCAAGAAGAAGGTTGATGCAAAGGAAAACCAAGTTAAATGAAACAAGGCGTTTGGAGGAATCAGGGGCATCTCGCTCAAGCGGATGCTTCACTCGCTTAAGCGAGTCCCAATAGCCACGCTTGGGCAAGCCAGCGAACACGCTTGAGCGAAAGGGAAAAATAGCATCAGGTGCCTATCTCGCTTGAGCGAGCCCTGCTCGCTTGAGCGAAATTACTCCAGTATCTAAATGGTTCCCCCTTCGCTTGGGCGAGGCATTCTCACCTAAGCGAATTTACTCCAGTAGCATCAGGTATTGTTTTCGCTTGACCGAGACATCAAACACTGACCATCCGCTCAAGCGAAATTGGTCCAGTAGCTACCCACCCCGCTCTCGCTCGGGCGAGGCCTTACCCACCTGAGCGAAATAACTCTAGTAGCTAACCTCTGATTCCAAGCAGATCTCGCTTGAGCGAGATCATCACTCACCTGAGCGAATTTAGGCTAGAGGCCACTCCACTGTTATAGGGGGATCTCGTTTGAGCGAGATTTCCACTCGCTTGATCGAGTTCTGCAGAACATACGGAGAAACATGAATTCCACACAACTTAGCATATCAAATTTTGATTCCTACCATTCTAACCTATCCTAATGAATTAGATACACTCTATCATGCATTTATAAGTTCATCCAATGGTTTTTACACATCAAGATCAATTCTCATTCATTTAATGCATAGGATTCAAACCATTTTTACATAAACTTCATGGAATGCTACTAATTGTGAAATACATCATTCATTCATAAAATTTAGCAATCAATAAACATTGTAAATCATCATCATACATTATTTGGGTCATTAATGAAAATTGGCCATACACATCAAGGTATAATTTTCCTACATGACCCTTAAAATCATCAAACTACAATCTAGATGACAAAATAAGCATACATATACACTATATGCTGTACAAAATCTAGATTTGCCGGCTAAGGTGTTTCCTCTACACCTATTTACCTTCTTCCATAAAATGTACGTCAAAAGAGTTCACTCCACCCATGAGTGCCCTGTATCACAAGTCTAAAAAGTGGACAACATGAGAGAGTGAGTCATACATTCCAAAAGAATGAATATGAATACCATGTGATTATGTACATATGCATCAAAACATGTATACTTTGCACACACATATCATTCACCATCTTATTCATCATCATAATACTATCATATGTATATCTCAAACGACATTATAATTTAGGCAAGGTATACAAGCATATACATAATCAAGTCCTTCAACATTTGGACTATTATACAACTCATCACTTTACTTAAATTATCATTTAGTATTCATATCTTTTATGTTGTCTTAATACATTATCTCATCCTTAACACAACCATTATCATATCTCATCACCTCTGGCATACTTCCTTGCTATATGTAAATGCTCTTAAGCTAATGCATATGCACAACAGGATATTTCAACAATTGCAGATCTGACTATGGGAAATAAACATGAATTGTGGGATTTAAGTATGATCATCTAACCATGCCCCTACTTCAGTAGTAAAATGTGTACACGTATACTTAAATTGCATGCATTTTCACCAATCTTTTACTGGTACCAAACCGCATCGCCCATCTTGCAACACCTGGTTACTTTCTTCATGACCACGGTAACACATATCAATATACGGTGTTGCGGGCCGGCCATGACTCATTTCATGGCGGCTGTGATCCAATGAACCATCAGGGTCACATGCTCATCAAGAGCCACCCCCAACAAGGGTCGGCCACATGTAGCTTCCCATAGCAATACATGGGTGGCTTCGTGACTTACATATCGAGTCACAGGGGAAAATAAAATTACTCGTGCACCGAGCCACCCTCCCACTGGGTCGGCTGAGAGAACTCCCCTAATGTTCCAATATCGGTGGCTATGCAGTATGCCATGGATGCAAATGCCAATGATATGCATTTCTCACTCTATGCATCCTATACATGCCACTTATCAAACATCATCACCATCATCTTCACCAACACCACTTCACATTTCTTAGTGGATTTATCATTGTTGAGTTTAGTCTTTGTTTTCAAGTTTTGTATGTGGCATGTTAACGATTCATTCACCATTTACAATGGCACTCATCATCAATTTCAATCATCAACTTCTCATTATCAAGTCATGGTATGCTATTCATTCATATCCATTTTCAATCAAACATCAACAACACTCATTTCACATCTATGGTGGACATAAGTGTAGCATCATATTATCAAACAATCCACACCACCATATAGCACACCATATCTATTCTAATTGCACAAAGCATATTGCCAAACATTATCACCAGCATTGTAACCCCCTGGAGTCAACTTGCAAATCCCAAGATAATTACCGTCACCATATAAAATCTCATGGATAACTTATTTTTCACCTGGTATTTATCAAGAGATTCACAACCTGATTCCAGAGGTTATTAATACAATATCAGAGTGCGCAACCTTTTCATAATTGACTTCTTATTATTATACATAACATCAGAGTTTTATACATATTATATTTTACAACAAGTACCTAGATCTTATAAAATATAAATATGTAAAGTACCAAAACATAGCATATACATAATACAGCAATAGTAGTCACGCAAGCAAGCATTGTCATCAAAAGCCTTCATAATTCATCCATATTCAGCAACATCTACTTTGTCATATGTCTTCCTGGTTAACCACTAAAGGGTTGCCACAAGTAATAGAAACAGTGAGATAAAATATCAAATAAATAGAAATTAGATTAGAACATACATAATCACAAGTATGATGCTATGCGATGTGGATGCCAAACACGTATTTTGTATTATATTTATATTAATATTTCATTCTCTATATGAATGAAAATGCATGATGGATCCATTCTGGTGGGAATATCTGCAGTGATTTTTCAGCAATAATATTTTTACGGATATCCAACCGATACCACGCCCCATAATGCAACACCAACATCGGATAACAATACAATCATATCAATAATAAGTGTTGCGGGACCCCCTTAAGGACACACTGCTTAGCCCTTAAGACGGTCGTGGTATAAAACCACCGCAGAGATTTGTTGCTCAACAGAGCGCGTTCCCCCACCGGGAACCCCCTCAAAGAACCCCCTACGGATTCTTTGAACTGCCAATGCATATGATGCATGAATGCAGTAAATTTATATCATTAAATTTATTCATAATTTAACAATAAGAATTTATGGTAAAATTCAAAAAGATACGACATTTCATCATATTTACAAGTATAATCCATATATGAAGACAAGACAGCACTCTGTTTCCTTCTGTTTTTACTGTTTTAATGATTTCAAATGCAAATTAAATATGCCAATTGGTTCCAAATCATCATACAACATTAGAAACATATCATATATCATATTTCAAACTATTTGACATCAATTTCATAATTTAATTCAAATTAAATTAAAATCTAGCTAAATGAGTTTCCAAACAATTAAGCAAGCAATTCTAACTTAATTTCTATGTATTTAATATCCTATCTCCTCTTTCTTATCTCAATTGAAGATCCCTAAGCTTTCCTTATGCTAAACTCCCTTGTATTTCCTCAAATCTTCAAGTTTGTGTAGTTTCTTTTTATGCAAAATTAAAGAGTTTAAGTATGGCAAATGAAGGTTTTGAAAGGTTGAAGAGGGAGATGAAAGGTTGTGGAATTGGTAATGTTTTTGGTTTTGAAGAAATTTGGAAGGTTGGAGTCTTATTTATAGGCTTTCAATGGCGGTTACTGTAGTAAATCACTATAGTAAATACTGTAGCAAATTACTGTAACAGATACTGTAGCAAATCACTGTAGCAAATCGAAGTGACATGAGGCGGTGCGAAGGAGGAAGAATTCTCGTGAAGTTGCAAGATTTTTCATGTGATAGATACTGTAGCAAGTACTATAGCAAATTACTGTAGCATTTTACTGTAGAAGATTTTTTTTTATTTTACTCTACGTTCCATTTTTGTTTAATTTCATTTTAAGTCAGACTAAAAATATCCTTATATTCAGAATGTAATTTTCTATTTTCTAGGATTCATTTCTTATTTTTCTAAGAAACTTTAATTTTTCACTGTTTAATTACTGATTAAAAATTGGGCTGTTACAAGCATCATATACACAATACAAATTTCTATAACATCAAAAGCAAGGAAAACATGCAAGTTGTCACATATGACAATCAAACACTATCCAATTCATGCAATTAAAATATAAAGACTCCTCTCCTACCTCAAGAGAAGAGTTTCGATTGATACGACATGCCCGCCTCGTCGTTCAGAATGGATCCTACTTTAACATACATGTAAAATCCTAATCAATCAACCATTCAAGACACAATTCAACTCTATTTAATCATAATCATATCTACAATTTCATAACATATATAAGACATGTTATAGACATCATTCTCCTTCACTTATTAGGCTTCGGGAATTCCTTCCCATTAAACCTTACTCATTATGTTTAAAGGCTACCAACAACTATATCCCAACATTCACAAGAATGCCTTACCAATCAATACTCATACACTGAATTGCTTGTATTTGCTCTCAAAAACATTATTCAATCAATATTTATAATTTTCCTCAATTCTTAAAAGTTAGGGTTTTCACCAAAACCCAACCACATTCATAATGCATCATTAACTCTTCATCACCCTCCAACCATACCCTCATCTACCATATTTATTTCATTTAAACCTTGCATTTATGACAACCCACTCTGGGGTTCATACATTAATTGCTCCTATTAAATACCTATTCATATACATTACTCTCCCTAAACGATAATAACTCATACCTATAGCATTTAAACCCAACAAAGTGATAAGACAAGCTTACCTCACCTAAAAACGAAATGGGTTCCAAGGGGGAGGGAGACCCACACGAAATTGAGAAGAAGAGGAGAGGAGGAACTTCAAGCTCCAAGTCTTCCTCAAGCTCTCACAAGGACGAAAATGGAGAAGGAAGAAGGGACCACCACCTTGGCTAGGTTTTGGAAGGGAGAATGATGAAGAGAATAGAAAAGGAGAAGAAGAAAAGTGTTTTTCCCAATTTTCTTAGCAAGCCAACGAAAGTGAAGAGAGAAAAATGGGCTTTTGGCTTTATTTTTAATCCTCTCATTAAAAGATTCATCATTTTATGACAAACAGGATCTCTGTTTGGGCTCAATACTTGATCTAAAAATTATTCTGAATATATATTCGGACTCCCACTAATATTCTTAACAGCCCTGACCAATATCATCCCAATTGGAGATACTTGGTCCGATACCCATATTTTAATCGGGCTGGTTTTCAGCTTATTCGGTCCCAATAAATTACTAACAGATCCCGAAAATATTAATTTAATTATTTCTAATATTTTAGGACATTAAATAATCCATATTCCATTATTTAATATTTATTTCCTTAATTAATTCTCTATTTTAAAATTTAAGATGTTACATTAAACATATTCCCCTAAACAAGGCATATTTAAAATAAAAAAGGACAAAAACAGTGGACAGTGAAGCTCAAACTCATTCCCCCTAACCTCAAACTCTCACGTTTTGGCACTAGAACAACCGCACTTTGCATTAAAATATGACCCACAAAAATACTTGGTCTTAGTTCTGGCGGAAACCTTTTTTAAAAAAAATAAACTTTGGGCCTCACCTATCTTGGCCCAGATTTAACCTAATTTCACATTCCCCTCACATATAACACAACAGCAAACAAAGAGGGAAATGCATAGTGGGGCTGCTAGAGGAAAGAAGAAGAATTGTCGCAAAATAATCTTGCCTTTTTCTAGTTGGGTGCCTCTTTTATATTTGTTCTCATTTCCCTTTTGATGTTTTAATTTTAAATTAAAGGTTTCTCTTTTCTCAATCTACTGTATTTTTTCATTTTTATTGTTTCATTAAAGCTTGAACCATTGAATCCCTCGCTTTCTAAAAAAATGAAAGGGGGAAGAGGCACAAAGAGGGTGAAGGGTCAGAAAGCTGGAAGGGGAAAGAAGGGAGGGAAAAATGAAATAAATAAATAAATAATACAAAAATAAAATAAAAAGATCAGTATTCATAAGATTGACTCACCCTACCAAGATATATAGGTTAAAAAATATGGTCCGTCACGGGCTGACAAACCTGCCCACCAACATTAAAATCTTTAAAAAATATTTTGGGGAGGGAAATATATTTTATATAGCATCATGGCGGCAACCCACCAAAAATCAAATAAAAAATTAGTCGGTCCCAACCCCCTTAATGAGTTGGTGGATTGAGCAAGTGGAACCTCAAGGGATAATAAACTCAAATTTCTTGTCTACCCCATATTTTTTACTCTTGCTTTCACTGTGTATATGAAATATGGGAGTGAAAAGCATAGATGGTTCATAGATAGAAGATGGAAAGTGAGTTCTAGAATTTCTGTTAACAAAAATGTTTCAAAGTAATGATGGAAATATCAATATTCCTGTATGGATCCTCGTGAAAAATAATTTGCATTAATTTGTTTGAACCTCAACATGTAAGTCTCTTTCACTCTCTCGGGTACAGATTAGCAAGAAAAAAAAAAAAAACTCTCGGGTACAGATATGATGAGAACGATGTTATGATAGTCTGGCACAAAACTTGACCCACCTGTCCAATATCCTCATTCCCAAATGGGTCCTATTTTGCCTAACTATATAACCCATGGTCCATTTCCTGAAAGAACCATTAATTCTAATTTCCTTTTAATGTCACATACCTTGCACCGAAAATGACATCAAAGACAATCCCTGAAATTCCTTGGACTCAAGCATATGTTTTGTAGCAAACATAATTTTATCCCATTCCACATCTCTCTTCTAAAAAAATGTGACGGTTTGGTAACTAAATTTTGAAAACCTAATTATTTAAAACTTCATCTAATAATTAGAATTCATCATACCTAGGATTTGAAACAAACATAATATTATGGATAAAACATGTATCATATTATGTGATCGGTGTGGGAGCACATACATAATTTGAAAAGGAGAGTGGTGTTATTGGTTATTGATTAATTAATCTATTTAGCATTTGAGAATATGAATTGATGATTCTGTGGGGTCTTTTTGCCAATTGGGTCTCCCAAGGGTGAATTCAAGGTCAAGCTGGGAAGGTGACAAAGGGGTAGAGTCCAACTTCTCCTTCATGCAATTTGACAGGCCAGCTCCATCCGTTACCTGTTTTGTAAATTATTAAGCTGAGTGACATAAGCAAAATAGAAAATGTACAATTATATGTATAGTACAAATATGATAAAAAAATACAAAGCCACATGCTACATCCAGTTCTGTCCCTCGCTCCCAAACTTACCGTGCTTAGACCCATTCCCGGTTCTTGTCTACTATTCTTTGTATTTGTCTCTGTTGATGATTGCCACCATGTCCTGAGTCAATCAAGAACAAATTAATTCACGTATACAAAAATTAAACTAGTTTTTATTAAAAACAACTAATCAGTAAAATAGCGTATGTGAATGAAAGGATTATTAATTAGCTAACCCATCAATTTTAGCTATATAGAAGTGTGGTAACCAAAACTTCAAATTCAAAATACAAATACATACCCTTTAAAATGGCATCGCTTTTTAACGGTAAGATAGTATTTCTTTCCATCAATTAAAAAAATAGTTTTTTTAATATGTGTTCTGGAACATATTTTAAATAATATAAAAATTAAAATTTTATTAAAACTTGTACATGTAATTTTTCACTGATTTTAAGGTAAGGGAAAGGAAATGAAAGCTGTTTTCACACACACACACTTGAACCTTGATCGTAAGTTGATGTTGTTATGTTTGGTTATATATGTTTACCAAATTTTTACTTATTACTATTAAATAATAATAATAATAATAATAATAATAATAATAATAATAATAATAATAATAATAATAATAATAATAATAATAATAATATTTCACAACCAATTAGGATCCCACGATTACTTTATGCCAATGTATAATTAACCAGGTATCTGTGGCAATAACTTTTTAAGCTTAACATACACCGAAACACATTGAGATTTGAACCAAATGCTAAACTTTTTGCTACATGTTGGGATCAATACGTTGATAATACGAAAACATTATATTAAGAGTCCACGTAGAACATGACCACGCACATTCCTATAGAAACCCTAGGTGTCAAAATCTGTGTACAGGTAAACCCCCTCGTTATAGAAACCCGTAATCAAGAAGATAATAAGCAGAAAGCTAAAGGCGAAAAGGAATTAAAAATTAGATTTTGTTAACATCAATTCTTAACTAATCTTGTAAGTAACTATGGAACATTTCAATTTTAATTTTAAACATTTAAACAGTAATAACACTTCATTAATACTTGTATCTTTTTTTTCATATATTGATACTCATTACATTTATTTTTGTTATTTCTTTCTCTTTTAACTAAATGTAACTATAGAAAACTTTGCTAATTTTTTGTATAAAAGGTTTCTGATTTTATTTTTATTTTTATATTAATATACTAAACATACTAACAATAAAAAAATATAAAAAGGGGGTCAACACGAGGCATTTGTGAATATTGGTGCATGTATGTAAGAACAGGTAGCATGTAATTAATTAATGACCTTATAGTTGAACCGAGTTAAGTCAATAACTCAGCATTAAGTTCACATTAATTTGCAGAGAGAAAATAATTTATAAACATATTATAAGCAGAGTATATTATAAGTATGTTGGTGATTCTTACGTAAACAAAATTATATATATTGAGTACCTGTGGGATTTTTGAAGGGGTTCTGGCAAAAGGGATGTGTGGCAATTAGGTGAGGGTGCATGAAGATGAACAATCCCTGGTCTTGGACTCAATCCAATATGTGTCTGTCCATGGCCTGCAAAATTTCATAAACAATAGAGCCATTGCTCTTCCTTTATCAGACACCAGACCTTAATAATTCATTTGAGGACTTTGAAACCAAACCCAACTTTTGTTTTTAATGGGAACAGTACTACAGGCAAATCATAGAGTTTCTGTCACACCCGAATCGCCAAAGATCTCAAACAAAGAGAATAATAACAACAATAATAACAACAAATACAGAACAACATATAAAAAAAATGGGTCCTTGAGAAGGAACATAACATCCTATTTGGAATTCAAAATTTTATTATGTACCTGTGCCTTTGTCAGTGCTCTTCACTGTTCTATACATCTGCATGAACACAACACCACTCTTAAAATAAAATTACAAGAAAAACCCACAATTAATGCTATGATTTTAATTGCATCACATAATAATTAATTTCTAGATGCCCCTTTTGTCCTTAGTCCTTGTTCTGCATACCCTTCCCTACAACTCGAATATAATGTGCAACCTAGCTTAGCTATAACGACTAACAATAGTTCTCGTTTTATTCCTTTCTTCCTTTTTCTCTGTCTAGTCAGAAACTAGAACATGTTAAAAGAATTACGGAAACTTCACTCATTAAGGTTTGGAAAAAACTATATTGGATATATATAATATGGGAATAGTAATTAACTATACACCCCACCTGCAAGTGACTTTTCACATGTGCTAGGGTTAGATCCTTAACATTCATTAACTCTAACACCGACTTCGGAGTTGCCCCTGCAAGTATATATATCACAAGATAAAAACCACAACATTAAACATAACCTAGTTTTTGCATATATATATATATATATATATATATATATATATATATATATATATATATATATATGCTTCAATAAGAAATTTCATGTCTTTCTTTTGCACAACAAAGAAAACGATCAATCAAAACCATATATATAAATGTATAGCATGTTAATTAACTAATTAGTAATTACTAATCCATGCTAAAAGGATAGATCATTTTCAGGGAATATAAGGTTCATCTAATTTTTTGAGAGAAGGATAATGAGAGAAGGAAGGGAGAGAGAGGTAGTAGATTCGAAGCATTTACTAATAATTTTAACAAAAATTAACAATTACTATATTGTTGGTAAAAATAGAAATCATCTCATTTCTTTGGAAAACTAATAGATTACTTTTCAAAAGTTAACTAAAATAAGTGGTTATATATCTCGCTAACAACAACTTAATCAAAGAGGATTGTCTGTAGTTGTAGTGACTGACGATACTCCTGAATAATGAGAAAAACATATGATATGCTATCAACAAAATTGATAATGTTTAGTCAAATTACTTTCATGACCACCAAGAAGTTGAACGGCATGAACAAAATGGGCATGGAGGGTAGTGGTCCATCTCATCCTAGGAGCACGGACGCTTCTTTTGATACCATTAACGACTCTTGCACTTCGTTTGAAATCTCGTCCATAGATGTGATGATGAGGTTGGTGGTGGTGGTGGTTATGGTTGAAGCTTCTTGGGACTACTCCTCCTTGTACTTGGTGTTGCTGCTTCGGATTCAAATCTTGCCTTCCAAAGCCCAATCTCAATGTGGGTTCACAATGGGCAAGGTTGTGAAACTCATGACTCAAATCACTTCCTCCACTGGTGCTTGCTGAATCAGAAGTTGATGAACACATATCGTTATGCATCACTTTGCCAAAGCTTTTGGCTTCGGAATCCGAAACACAAGGTGGGCTTATGTTCAAGGAGAGGTCTGGCTCTAAAAAAGGTGGTGGTGATGATGATGATAAGGTTCTCATTAGTGTGTGTGAAGAATTGCTAAACATTGACATCATCAATGGTAGAACTAGAGAGAGATCTGGCTAGCTAGGTTTATTTGAAGAACACAAATGGTAAATGAAAGAAAAGTATACTAGTATAGTAAGAAATAGTTATATGGCAAAGGGAAAAGAGGAATTGATGGAATGGAATATGGGAAGAGTGTTGAAAAGGAAGGGTTTTAAGGGTGTGATTATATCATGAGTGACTTATGATTTGCATTAGTTTTCTAGAGAAGGGTGTGATGTATGTTGTAGGTAGCTAGGCTTTTAGTAGTATCTTCACTAGGGTTGAAACGGAAAAAATTTAAAGCATATATGGAGAAGAGTGTAGAGATGAGAAGAGAAAGTAATTAATTTTCCAGAGACTAGTTGTCACTAGTCAGATAAAAAAAATAATAAGGGAAATTAAAGGGAAAAAATCAGAGTTTTTTGGGATGGTGGTTTGAACAAAAAGTTAGTGAAAGGGGGTACTGGAATTATTTATGGAAGCTGAGAGATTATTCATCAAGGTACTATGGACAGGGTGAGAGAGAGAGAGAGGTGTGCTTTGTTTTCCCTATCTTCAGGTAATTAATTAATTAATTAATTAATTAAAAATTGAAGAAGAAGAAGAAAAAAAAGAAATTAGGAGGGTGCAGGGGATGTAATGGGGGCAGGAATAAGGTTGGATTTGGAGAAAAAAACAAAAGGGGTACTGTTGAGTGGGAATATTAAGATGGGAATTGAGTCTCTATAATTTATGTTGATGGATGGTGACCCCTTAAAATTCTCTGCTCTTTTTGTTTCTATCAGGGGATTAAATTTTTATCTCCAAATCAATATAAATGCATATTTCTTGAATTGGGAATATTCCCCCTTTTATTATGAACGAGGATTGACTGCTACCCCAAAAATATCCTCTTTATAGACTCATCCCCTCTTTTGCTCTCTGTTACATGCAGATGTGTCATTAATCCTCATCACCTTATTCTACCTGTTATATACACTCATCTCATTACACTCTATATATATATTCACTGATATGCATTAAGTTATCTGGATTTAATGTGTAAAAATTCATCATGAGTAAAAACAGTATTCTTATAATGATATTTAATGTGTTTGTATATTTGAGACTTAACTAAAAAAAGTCAATCATAGTTTGGAATTATAAAACTTTTATATTGATATATTTTAAAGCTCGTGGTTTATATATAAATAAGAAGTTTGTTTATATGCAAAACTTATCACTAATTTTTTGGGAGACACCAAATGTACTCGTATTAATTAAGATTACAATATAATTTGAAGTCTTGACTGGTAAGCATGCAGTGACCAATGGTGGTAGAGTGCACACAAGTAAACAAAAATAAAAATAAAAATAATTAAGGGTTAGATAACCCCTCCTATTAACCAAAAATAAAAATAAAAAAAATGTAGAAAGAATTAAGAAAAAGGTCGTAGACCCACATGCAGAGTCTCACCCAACCCAACTATTGTCATATCTCTCGGCGCATTGCACTGTAACGCGCCTCCAATGCTTATAACTATATGCTTTTACGTAACCATCATATTATTCACTACCCACTATCAATCGTGAATGTTCAATTTTTTGTTTAAGGTTTCAACTGCTAAACATCTCAATGAATCAGTTAACTCACCTAGAATTTTAAATTTACTTCGTTTTAAATATGATGAACATCTTTTTGCTTAATATATATACCTCATGGGCTGATTAATATTCCGCTTAGATTATTGTTTGTCCACCTTAAGATCCTGTTTAGTTCACAAGTTTTATAAGAAAAATGAAAAATTATTTAAGAAAACTTTTTGAAAACTGAAAACCGAGTTTTTTTATTTTTTTTTAAGAAAAAGAAAGTCTAAAAAGTTTTCTAAAAAAACTGAAAAAGAATTTTTTATCTATTCTAAGAAATAAAAATTATGGGAAACAAACAGAAAATTTTTTCTAGAAAACTAGAATAATTTTTTTCTGTAACTAAACGTAGCCTAAGTGTTTATTTGGTAGTGAGAATTTTCAAAAGTTAATATTGATCCTTCATATTGTTTGAAATAATTAAAACTCTATTTGAAAATGAGATTTTTTTTTTTACATTTAAACAAACAGTTACTAAATACCCTAACTGAAAAGCTCGGAATATTTTTGGGCGGGGATGAAAGGGAAAAAAGATACAAGTAAAAATAAATAAATATGTTTTTTCTCCAAATTTTGGATTATTTTTGCAAATGGTCTTCTAATTTATTTTGGGTCCCTAAATATATTTTATCGGACCGGCCCGACGTAGGTAACGAATTTTAGCTGATTTTACAAATTTAACCTGCATTGATGGGCATGCATGGGATACATGCGGCTAAAAAATGACAAGATTTTGCTTTTTAAAGAAAATGTGTTGGGTATATCTAGGAAATTACACAAAAAGCTAAAATTAAAAGCTATGATACAAACCACATCAATGAGGTTTGTAAATGTGAGGATGTGTTTTAGTGTGATAATAAAATTATAGTATCGATTATCAACTTCTTCATGATATTTGTCAAATCAATAAATGATTGGTTCAACCAATTAAATCAATATATATTTAAAAAACTTATAAATTTTATGTTAAAACTAAGAGTTGTATAAAATAAAAATCACAAAGTATAAAAAATGTAATATTTTAATTTTAATTTAATAAAAATACTAAAATAGTTAGGTAGTGATGAAGTATATATTTATTTTTACATAATATAATTTTATATCAAACTAATATTACAATATACATATATATATATATATATATTTAATTGCATCTTATTTATAAATTCATAACAGGAAAAAAGGTCACATTTATTAGCTCTTAAATTTTTTAAATAGGTCATACCTATTTAAGAAAATGGCCTAATCTATTCCCACAATGGTCCAAGATCCTAATCTATATATGTAGTTGATGTTTCATAATCTTTTACATTTTTAAATGATCTAATCCACCCAATTTGATTAGTTGTGTTATCAGTCGTAAACCAAAAAAGGTTGTCTAGATCACACTAAGTTGAATGCATATATTCACTAATTTTTTTGTCAAGTCGAATGGTCTGTGAAAATTTAACACATTCTAAAATTCCATTGATGAGAATAGAGAAAATAAAAGAGAGAAAACTGCAAAATTAAAATTATATGGTTGAAGGTGACAAAAATACAAGTGAAGATAAATTTTAAATAATTTGACTAATAATTATAGCTAATTAAATTAGAATAAAAGTGATAACACATGAGAGAGAAAAGAAGAGTCTCACTCATGTGTTGTCACTTTTATTCATGTGATAAATTGAAGAAAAAAAATGAGCGGAGAGAGAGAGTTAAGGTTAGGGTAGTGGCAAGTGGTGTAATCAAGGAAGGGACGTTGAAACAGATTAGCACAGCGGACATTGGGACATGGCATAGGCACACGAGGTGGGGGAGAGTATATCGTTATCAGAATGGGTCAATTTTATTCTATTTCACTAATTTCCCAAAAAGTTGTCACGAAGAAAAGAATATTTGTGGCAGGAGTTTTTGAAGGTAAGGAGGGCTTGAAATGTGTTCATAGCAAGACGGAGGAATGGATGCGGACAGAGATTTGGATTTCTTCGGTTTTCATAGGTGTCAAACATTAGAGAGTTGAAGGGGAAGTTAAACAGAATCTAGATTGATACATATCAATTACATATGTATTAATGGGTGGAAGGAGTAGGGGGAAGTCTGCGACGGGTTAATCGTCGACGCATGGATCCATACCAGGGTCACTGGATGAAGAAGGGTACAGAAGTCAGGAAAGAAAGGAAGAGTTATGCTAAAGTGGTGAAACCAATAAATAAAAAGTTATTGGTGGTCGGTCAAGGAAGACGGGGGGTAATGAGCAAAAAGGTGAGCTTTGGTTTGATCTGGAGTACAATTCTGAGGAGATGGAAAGGGAGTGGCTGACGGGATGTTTTATAGGGACTTTACAAGATAAAAATAGAATTTTTTCTATTTAGGACATTATACAGACCGAAGGTATATGGTTGATACATGTAATTCCCATGGGAGGTGATCATATATTACTAAGGCCAGTAGTCGAGAAGGATATTTTTGGACTGGTGACGGAGCTGAAATCATTCTTTGAAACATGGTTTTGTCACATATATGAATGAAGCCCAAGTGATTTTGCTAATTCACAATTCACATGGGTATGATGCTAAGGGATTCCGTTACAGGTATGAATGAGAGATTCTTTCAATACATCATGGGAACTTTTGGATCGTTTATGCAAACTGATTCCAAGACTGAGAAAAGATCACGACTTGATTGCGCCCGAAGTCTTGTTCAAACGCAACATCTGAATTTGATCAATGAAAAGACGAATATGAAGATTAATGGTGAAAATTTTCAAATTAGATTAGTGGAGGAACCATTTGCAACCACATTACCTATCTATGGAAGCAAAGGACAAACGACGAGCAAGGGAGTGGAAGGAAGGTCTGATCGTGACAATTTATCTAATTTGGATTTTTTAGGGAATCTTCATGAGGATTATGGAATTCAAGGTATGGTTGAGGATTTTATGGAAGGGTACGAGTTTTGTGGTGAAGGTATTGTAGGGAATAATTTGAATTGCGTCAAAGATGAGGTACGTGAGCAAGGTTATGTTCTTGTAAAATTGTGTTCCTTGTTACAAAAAGATCACATGGTCCATGATATGATAGGCCTTTTTGAGTTTGAACAAGTTGTAGATGGCTCTGATGAGTTTGAATAGGTGGCATGTGGCTCCGAGAGTTTGGGAAAAGGCACACGGTCTGAGGCTTACCTGCATGGGCACATGATAAATTTAGCAACGCGCCATGAAGCCACGTCCTTGTATGACGTGTGGAAGGGTGAGTCAGCTATGGAAAATCATAGGGGGTAGCACAATATTAACATAAATGAGAAGGAATTTTTAGGTAGGATGCTAGTAAGGATCACGAGTAGGAATCATGAAGCTGTCCTTGTGCATGCACAGGTAGAGAAATGTGATGTATAGGGCAGGGAGGGTGTCGGGTCTCAAAACCTTAGAGAGAAAAAGACAGTGGTTAAAGGTATGTTGGTTTAAATTTTTGGGTCATCAAATACAAGTGCATCGGTATCCAAATTAAATTCACAATTGGTTGGAAAGTGTAATCAAAATAAGGAGGTGTCTTATGGAGGTCTAAAAAAGGTAGGGGGTGCAAAAGAAGCTAAGGAGGTGGTGTCTTTTGTAAAGAAATTAGGTGTGAGGGTGGAGATAAACAACGATATTTTGATAGATAATTTAGTCATGGAGGGTAGGGGCAAGAGGCATGTGGGGGTGTACGTTGGGTGATTTACGATGTTAAAGGTGTGGAGGGGTAGGCATAGTGTTGTGAAGGTGAGATGAACATATTATCATTAAATTGTAGAGGTGTGGGTGGTAGTGCAAAGAAGAGGAAGATAAAAGAATTGGTGAGACACAATAAAGTAGATGTACTATTTCTACGAGAAACAAAGTGTGAAAAGGTGGATCAGAAACTAATTGCATAACTATGGAGTGATGATAACTTTGGGTGGTGTTTTCAACCATCCAATAGGAATTTAAGAGGGTTGGTGTGTGTGTTTGGAACAAAGAGTGCTTGGAGGTGAGAATAACGTCTAAGGAGCAGGATTATTTGTACATGAGTGGTAGGTGGAAAAACCAAGATAATGTTTATCATTTGGTAAACATTATATGCCATGTGATAAAAATATGAAGAGGATATTGTGGGGGTCTCTAGTAGACTTAAAGAAGGGGTCTGGCGGGGATCTTTGGTGTTTTTAGGGTGATTTTAATGCTATATTAGCGGAAGGGGAGAGACAAGGAGATCGAGAGGAGGTGAGGGGAGGTAGGATAACATGTAGTGACTTTTAGGAGTTTGTAATGGAAGATGAGGTGGTTGATTTACCTATGCATGGATGAAAATTCACATGGTATAGGCTTAATGGATCTTGTATGAGTAGGTTAGATAAATTCTTATTGTCTGAATGGATGATTCATGAATGGGGAGAGATGGCACAATGGGGCATTTATAGGGGACTTTTGGATCATTGTCCGGTGATATTAAAAGAAAGGTTATTGAATTGGGGACCTAAACCAACTCAGATTTTAAATTGTTGAAGTAAGTTGAAGGGTTTCAAAGAGTTTGTTACTCAATAATAGTAAGAGATTCAGGTACCTAGGTGGGGAGGTTTTGTTTTAAAGAAAAAAGTTGAAGGAATTGAAGAAAAGATTAAGAAGCTGGCATGAGTCACATAGTCAAAATTTAGTGGCTCGAATAATAGAGAAAAGATATCACTTCAAACGTTAGACTTAAAGGCTGAGGATTCAGGATTGTGTGATAAAGAGTTGTAAAAGAGGAGGCTTATAAGGGAACATATATGGGATTTGAGTAGGTTAAGGGCGTGTATGTTGCATCAGCAATCAAGAATACAATGGCTTTGAGAAGGTGATGAGAATTCATCCTTCTTTCATTCGTGTATAGTAATGCGGAAGAAAAGGAATCAAATTGAACTAGTCTGAACCGGGGTCTACGATCCGGTGTGGGACCAGCCAAAAAAATATATATTTTTTAATGTTTATACACCGGTACAGTGGGTATCCGGTATTGTAATCCGGCATCTCAGTGGGAGAAACCGGTCTCGTTGCCCTGGAGATCCTTCACACCAGAGTTTCGTGTTGGAGTGGGCGAAAGGTGGTGTCACCTGTGAAGATTCTCCGACGCTCAAGTTAGGAGAGTGTATGAGCTCTATGAATACTTAAGCAATATAATAGTAAAATGTGAGTTAGAACAACGTAACCTTGCATGTGTATTGAAATATGCTATTTATAGTTGGATGTGGAAAATGAATCATTGGATGCAGGTGGGCCCATAAGTTCTGATACCGTGTATAGAGTGTCAATCAAAGTGGCTCAGTGCTCAGAGTGTTATAGGGGGTAGGTCAATTATCAGTGTATGATTCTGACACAGGGATAGAGGATAATCACCTTTTCTGTACATCACGTCTGCGATCGTATATACTCCTTTCTGCAAGTGATATTGGCACATTCCGCTATGTAGAGTACCCATACTGATAAGTTATAACCCTTCTTATCTCATTATGACACTGAGGCAAACGGTTATACGTGACGGGGAAATAAGGGCGGATAAAGTATCCGATGAGGTGAGAACGGATGAAGTATCTATTGAGAGTGGATAACCGGTGTGAAGATACTGCCCTGTGATACCGGTTGCCCTTCTGGAATAGTCATGCTAACGTCACAACTTGAGGGTCCGGTATCTAGACCGGATCATTTGTCCCCTAGCTTGTATGAGGGACTGTTAAGTTGCTCATATGAGCTACACAGCCTTTAAGAGGTCTGGACGCCAGTAGGATACTCCGACGATATCATTTGAAACCCTTGTCAGCTATGTGCTGGCATTCTATCAGTGTATCCATTCTACAGATTACATATCCACCCTCTTGATGCCTTTACAACGGATTCGGACAAAGTTTTGCAACGAGAGCAATCCCAAGAGTTTCTGGGAAGTTGAGACTCTTGGTATTCGAATAGTTGTTGGGGTGTATTTAATGCGTCTGAAATGATTGGACAATTAATGCCCTTTTAAAACATGAGCCATCATTGCCCTAAAAATAACCGTCGGTTGGGCTTATTGGGCCTGGACTTTGGCTTTCATGGGCCCGTTTCGCTTGAAACTTTTCATGAAGCGTCACCATTTCGTGCCTTGGACCATGAAATGACAGAGTCGTTTAAATCCAAAAAGTTACATTTTGGGGCATACGACATGACTCTTGGCTGATCACTGTGCCCCTTCCTTACCTATAAAAGGGTAACTTAGCAAGTTTCAGAACTTACTTTCGCCTTCAAGCTTAGTGAACCTCTGCTGAAATTTTGAAGACTTTGTTGCTGTTCTTTCCTTTCGCAAAGTTCTTCCTTCCATTATTCCTTCCTTAGGTAACCTCCTTATCTCTTACCTTCATATTATTTTCGGTTGCTTCAACTTCAACCATACGCCCTAGGCCAAGCAGCGCTGGTACCTCGAACATGGGGAATTTGAGTTCACATGCCCCCTCTAGCCACTGTGGTGGGAGGATTCCTGTGAATCTCCTTGTGGCTGGGCCTCGTCGCTCACAGAAGGTTGAAACTTCTTCCTCGTGAGCGCCAGTGGTTCGGCGCCGCCCTGAGAATTCCTTTGACTCGAGGGCTACGAGCCGCTCTGATAGCGGGTCAAATGCTGAAGGCTACCTCTCTGACGATGTTGCCTTTTATCACAGTACAGAGGCGTTTCAACACGCATCAGGCGTGATGGAGATTCCTGGGTCTGGAAAGACATTGATTCTGCAAACTGTGGAAAGGTGTGTCAATGTTGTTGCACACCGGCTAAATTGGGAGAGGCTGAATAGGGAGTCCCCGTACTGCTGGGTTGATGAAGAATTCTTGAACATTGATTCGCACCACGCAAGAGAGGACAGTAATCCTATTGAAGCTCGATTCTCTGTCCACTCCAAAAAGAAATACAAGGACCGTTTTCTCATCCTTGCACCCCGGCCTATGGAGCGAGTTTGCCATCGAGTCCTAGACGAGAGGTCAGTATACATGTATGACTTCGTCTTCCAACACTTGGGAGTTTGTTTTCCAATTATGGAGTTTTTGATGACCGTCTTTCGCTTTCTTGACTGCGCCCTCACACAATTGCACCCCAAGTCTGGTGCGTGTTCTTGAGGTTCTCAGGGAGCACTTCAACTTCACAGCCACTGTGGCAAAACTTTTCTATTATTGCCAAGTGGTCCGCCGTGCCAACAAGAAGGGCAGCCTTGGGTTCATAACGCTCAGTTGTGACTCAAGGATATTAAACTTCAAATCCTACACCGAATCTGCAAAGATCGATGGGTGCTCTTTCAAGCATTACTATACACGGATTCGAGTGCAAGCAAACAAGCCGGTCTTCTGGCTCAACAAGAAGGGATTCACAAAATTCCCCACCAGCTGGATGCACGAGCATTTCCTGTTGCTGAGCCGTGCTTACTATACTGAAGAGGGCAAACTTTCCCCTCATTCTATGGAGGTGTTGAGTGCCATGCAGTCGACCTCAAAAGCCCTTAAGGGGTTCTCTTGCAGGCATCTCTTTGGGAGTGACGATGTCAGGAAGAAATACCTTCGTAATATCTGTTCTCTAGTTACACGCGCTGCATGTTCATTTCATGTTTTCTGTTTTGCCTTCAGTATTTTAACTTGACTTTCCTTGTTTTGTAGAGCAAATTGGAAAAGCTTTTGCCGATATGCTTTCCCTCAAGTCTATGCTGGCAGATGATGATTCCTCTTCTAAAGAGAATAACGTTCAGGCCAAAAGAAATTCTTTCAAGGCTGAAACTCCCATCATCCCCTTGACATCCACTGTGGGGGATGATGTACCCCTACTTGAGGAAAAAGATCCTGAGGAGCAACCTCAAGTTGAGGAAGAAAGCTAGGAGCAGCCCGTCCCTGAAAAGAAGAGGAAGAAGAGGGTCCTGGTTAAGGCTACTGACAGAAAGAAATCTTCTGCTGGTGAGTCTCCAAGAAAGCGTCAGAAGACTCTGGAAGAGACTGGCATGAAGAAAGACAAAGGGAAAAAACCAGCTCTCTCTTCCTTTGCCCCTCCTTCGTACACCGGCACTGAGACAGAGTTAGAAAGCGGGCCTCCTTCGGTTAGTGATCCTCTGAAAGAATCCTTCCTTTCTCCCTACCTCTGGTTCCAGGGGTCAATGCCTCCCACACTTCCTAAGGCAAGGTATTGCCTCCGCCCTTCTCTCGAAGCTGCTGAAGTTAGGGGCGCATGTAAGGCTGGTCGCTGATAGCTGGATGAACTCTCCGGCCTTCTGGACTCCTTAAGCGATAAGGAAAATTATATGGAACAAGTTGAAAAACTTAAAGCTGACATCGCTGTAAAGGAGGCCTGGGCGGGCAAGCAAGCAGAAACTACCAGGGGGTTGAGTTGGAGCTGAAAAAGGCTAAGGAACAGCTGGAGAAGAAAACTGAAGAAATAAGGCAACTCTATTTTACCAATAAATCTTTAGAGCGGCAAGTTTCTGAACTTCAGCAACAGAACAAGTCCATCCCCCTCCTGGAAGAAGAGCTCCAGCTTGAGCAAAAGAGATCCGCCAAGCTGAGTGAAGATCTTACCACAGCGGAGGCCGTCCACAGCAAAAGCTTAGGAGAGTGGGAGGCCCTCAGGAAGGAGTTGTAGGCTCAGATTGAAGAGCTGAAGAAGGGGAGTACGGGCACTGGGCCATTGGAGGAAGAAGTTACCAAGCTTCAGAAAAGGTTGGCTACTTCCAAGGCCAAGGCTGCTAAGGCTTTAGAAATATGCAAGAAGGTAGCTTTTGAATCCTTCGGCCTGGCCCTTCGTCAGGTCGTCTACTATAATCCTGATGTGAAACTCAACTTGTACGGGTTGGATCCGTTCTACGAGTTCCACGGAGGGAAACTTGTTATGGTGAAGAGTGACGGCTTGCACGTGGATCCTCTGGATTCTCTTTATGAACTGCCCCCTCTTCCGGAGGGCCAAAGTATGAAACCACCATCGGTTACTCCTGGCCCTGAAAATGTTATTCAAGAGAACGTCCAATCTGGCCAGGAGACCGGAGTTGAAGGAGCCAAGGAGGGGGGAACGGATGTGCCCACAACGGAGAATCAAACACTTGCTCCTTAGTTTTTGCACTTTTATTTTATAGTTGTGTACTGGGATCAGCTCCAGTTTCCATAAACTCACATGTATACAATTTTTGTTCAAGTAAATAAAATTTTCCTTCACCTTGCTTTTATCATTTGTGACAAGTGTATGGTTATCAAATAACTTAGACATACATGCTATGCTTTTACCTTTGTATTAATCGCATGACCGCTCTGTTTAACCATGTTAACATTAAAAGCGTAGTCTGCACCCTGGAGAAAATAACGGACACCGTAACAGATAAGCAATATTTTGTTGAATTATTCACGCGTGTTTTGTCCCCAAGTATAAGTGTTTCGGGAAGCAAATATCTGTTGTGAAGTGTTACCTTTAACTCCTTGGAGGGTGAAAGATTTCATTCGACCTCTACAATGTAATATCGCAGTGTTTACAATCATCCGCCTTGTGGAAACTATTTTAGAAGTGAGGACGACGATTGTACTTAGAGTTCGGTTCAATCCTACAATCCAAGCCTTCATGTGGGGTTTGGTACAACCTTGAAAAAGGTTAGATTCTACAACCCATTTCTTGAGGTTCGGTTTAGTCCTACAACTCAGTCTTCAAACGGGGTTCGATTTAATCCTACTAACTGTACCCAGAGTTCAGTTTAATCCTACAATCTGGGCCTTCAAATGGGGTCTGGTTCGATCCTACTAACCATACTTAGAGTTCGGTTTAATCCTACAATCCAAGCCTTCAGACGGGGTTCGGTCTAATCCTACTAACCGTACCCAGAGTTCGGTTTAATCCTATAATTTGGGCCTTCAAATGGGGTTCGGTTTAATCCTACAACCCATTTCACCCCTCAAGGAGTTCCATCGTCAATTCACAGAATATGTGATTGAGATCATCCGTCCTGGGGGTCCTTATGCGCAACGGCCTATGGCTATGAATCACAACATAGAAAGGAAAAGGTGAGAGTGATAGATTCATAAACTGTATTCTCATTAAATTTAGTGTATATTACAAAGGGAGCATAGTTGGGTTCATGCCTCATTAAAACCTTCTTGGGAAAACCCAATGAGAAAAAATTCAAGTGAGGAAAAAGAGTACATGCCGTCTTACCAACTAGCTGTAATAAATACATAAATTCTGGGTGTTCCACTTATTACGGATTGGTGTTCCATCAAGCTCCTCAAGCTGGTATGACCCCTTTCTAGTTACCTCAGAAACTCTGTAAGGGCCTTCCCATGTTGGCACCAATTTTTCTTGATGAGCGAACTTATTTCCCACACTCGCCTTCCGCAAAACAAGATCTCCCGTATCAAAAGCTCTGTATTGCACACGCTTATAATGCCTTCGCCTTTATCGCCTGGTCTCTAACAAAAGCTTCTTCCCTCAACTCATGGAGGACGTCTAGCTCTGATGCCAAATTGGCTTCATTGTCCCCAGCTGAAAAGTATTCCACTCGAGCCAATCTGGTCTGAAGCTCCACCGGAATCATCGCTTCAACCCCGTAAGTCAACCGATATGGGGATTCATTAGTAGAAGAATGCGGCGTAGTACGGTACGCCCATAGGACATGGCATAACTGATCAGTCCATCCTCCCTTGGCTTCACCAAGGTGCTTCTTCAACCCCTTTAGCACCTCTCTATTAGCTATTTCCGCTTGGCCGTTTGTCTGGGGATGCTCAATAGATGAAAAGATTTGGACTATCCCCAGTCCTTCAAGTAAATCTGTGAACTTCCTATCTGTGAACTGGGTGTCGTTGTCAGTTATAATCCGCCCTGAAATGCCAAATTGAGCTATGATATTTTCATATACAAAATGTCACGCCCGTGCTGATGTGATATGCACTACCGGCTCTGCCTCAATCCACTTGGTAAAGTAATCAACTCCCACGATCAGATACTTAATGCCTCCTGGAGCAGTGGGGAATGGACCCAGGATATCGAGGCCCCATTGATAGAAAGGCCATGGCACCGCGGATGAAGAGAGTTCTTAGGCCGGTGTGTGATGAAGATTAGAAAATCTCTGACAAGCATCACATTTCTTCACAAATTCAATTGAGTCCTGCTTTATTATGGGCCACCAATACCCAGCCCTGAGGACTTTTCTCATTAAGCTTCTTCCCCCGGCATGGTGCCCATATTGCCCCTCGTGTACTTACTCCATTACACCTTGTACTTCATTCTCTTTCAAACAGATGAGATAAGGCACTGAGAATCCTCTTCTGTACAAAACACCATCAACCATAGTAAAATATGGCAATTCTCTTTTCACTCTTCTTCTCTCTTTCTCATCAGTGGGAAGCTGTCCGTTAGCCAGATAACGGATATATGGGATAACCCAAGAATCCTCGTAGGGGTAATTAACCATTATAGAATTAAGAGAAGGGAACATAGGAACGCTAGGCGATGTCAGCGTGCTCTAAACCACCGTCGTTGTGCTACCAGGCTATTTTGTGCTTGCAAGTCTCAACAAGATGTCCACTCTGGTATTCTCTTCTCTTGGCACATGCTTAAACTGTAGCGTGTCAAATCTCCCCTTCAACTCGTTCACATAATTCAAATACAAATGAAGTTGGGGCTCGTGGACCTGATATTCTCCTTGGATTTGTGAAATCACCAGCTATGAGTTGCTGCACAATGTCACTTCTGTTGCACCGATATCTATTGCCACATGGAGGCCGACCAAACATGCCTCATATTCAGCCTGATTGTTGGAAGTTTTAAAATTGAATCGGAGGGAAATCTCCAAATGCACACCGTCATCGCTCTCTACAACAACACCAGCTCCATAACCTTTATTGTTCGACGACCTATCAACATAAATGGTCTAATGTGCTCGAGGTGTAGCTGGATCTGACCCTGTCATTTCTACAACGAAATTCGCCAGGACTTGGGCTTTAATGGCTCCTCGTGGTTCATAAGAAATTTTAAACTCAGAAAGTTCGATAGACCACTTGATCATCCTTCCAGCGAGGTCCGATTTACTAAGCACGGAACAGAGTGGTAGATCTGTTCTTACCAAAACTGGATGTGCATGAAAATACGGTCTCAACCGTCGTGAAGCCCATATAACCGCAAGGGCGGCCTTTTCTATCTTCTGGTATCTACCCTCTGCTCCCTGGAATATCTTGCTAGTGAAGTAGACTGGCCTTTGTCCTTCTGGAGTTTCCTTGACCAAAGCTACGCCCAAGGCTTCATCAGAAATTACCAAGTATAGGATGAGAGTTTCACCAGGGTCTAGCTTTACTAATATTGGTGGACTTGATAGCATGGCCTTGAGCGGCTGGAATGCCTGTTCTTGCTCCACTCCCCATTCAAACTTCTTGTGCTTCTTCAATGCCTTGTGCAGAGGAAGGGACCTATACGCCATTTTGGGCATGAACTGAGCCAGAGCGGCCACCTTTCCATTCAACGACTATACATCCCTCAAGCTCTTGGGGCTTTGCATATCCAGTCTCGCCTGACACTTACCAGGATTGGCTTCAATGCTGTGCTGGGTCAACATGAAACCTAAAAACTTCCCAGCTGGGACTGCAAGGGTGCACTTTAATGGGTTCAACCCCATGTTGTATTGTTGCAACCGAGTGAACACTTGGCGTAAATCTTCAACGTGATCACTGTAACGCCCCGAATTTTTAAAATAGGAAGTTAAATTAAGAAAATAAATATTGAATAATTAAATATGGAATAATTAATATCCCAAAATGCTAGAAATAATTTAAATAAGACTTTTAGAGACTGTTAGTGAATTATTTTGATCGGATAAGTTGAAAACTGACCTGGATAAAATATGGGTGTCGGACCAAATATCTCCTATTGAGATGCCGTTGGTCAGGGCTATAGATAATGTTATTGGGATTCCAAATATATATTCGAAATAATTTTTAGAATATGTATTTAGCCCGAATGGAGAACCTGTTTAGTGAAAAACGAAAGAGTTAAGTAAATGAGAATGAAAAATAAAAAGAAAACCTCACTTTTTCACTCTCACTTTCCCGTAACTCTCTTCTTCTCCACGCTAACACACTTTGTCTTTTCTTCTTCTTCTTCTTCTTCTTCATTATTCCTCTTCATCTTCCCCTAAAACCCTAAGCAAAAAGGAGATACATCTCCCTCCTCCATTGTTATTCTTCAAGAGGCTCAAGGAAAGCTTGGAGCTTAAAGTATCTTCTCCTTTCTTCCTCCTTAAATTTGTGTGGTCCTTCTCCTCTTTTGCAAACCCATTCTTTTCTCCTCTTAAGGTAAGATGATTACCATTTCTTCTATGTATATAAATATATAGTGGTAGCTTTAGTGTTAAGAATGTATTTAATGCATGTGGGTTATTAGGTAAAGCATTAATGGGGGAAACTTTAAAATGGGTGCCATAAACACAAGCTTTGAATGGTATTAATGGAGTAGATACATTATGGTTGGAAAGAGATGGGAATGTATGACTATTTTGAATGATAATGAGTTTTAATAAAATCCCTAATTTATGATTTTGGGGAAAATGTGAAAAGTTGATGGGGTTAGCATTTATTGAGGGGAAAAATGTTATAAATGAAGAGGCATTAACATTTAATGATGACTAGAGATGGTAGTTGGAAAATATGAATAAAAACCCACTTGAGATAGAATAAATGTAAGGTGTGGCAAACGGAATAACCTAACAATTTAGGTTGTTACTTTGATAATAATGAATGGTGGGTTAAGGGAAGGAATTCCCAAAGCCTAAGTAAGCAAATGAATGGACTTATAATAATTTCCACATGGTAAGAATCATGTGTACATAGACATGTATATGTATATTAAAATGGCCTTTGAATGAATAATTGATGTGGCCCTATAATGATTGGTGTAGGATTTGATAACACAGGTGAAGCGGGAACATCAAACCTGAAAGTTTACTTCTCTTAAGGTAGGAGAGGGGTGTATTTTCTAAATGTATGAGAATTGTGATGATAATGTATGTATTAATGTGATATGGCATGTTGTCTTGATTAAATATGATACCATGTGTTGAAATGAGAATTGTGTATGGTGTTTTGAAATGAGTGTTTATATGATGAAGCCTAAATGAGGCTATGAATGGCATATTATGCGTTGATGCATTATTGATTTCATATAAGACATGATGAGTGCCTAACATATTTGGTTGGAATGTTTCTTGAATATAAGGGTTGATGTTTGTGTATGAATTGGTGGATAATTGTGTGGTTGAAAATGAATGTACCCTAGATGAGAGGGTGAGATAATCCTAATGAGGTTGAGGCATGCATGAGCATTGCATACATGGCATGGCATGCATATCATGATGATGTTGATAAGTGGTTGCGATCACTTGATGTTAGAAATATAAAAAGGGCTTGCGAGTTCCTGTGATTATTGGACCGGTGGTTGCGATCACCTGGTATTGAAATGAAAGGCCCTACGGGACCATTGAGATTGAATGCCCATGGTTGCGATCATGAGGCGGTAGTACCCCTTGCGAGGTGGGAAACTATTATGAATTGTTGAACGTGGTTGCGATCACGAGAAAGCACTTTACGAGGCTGCTAGAGGGAGTACCCCTTGCGAGGTGGGAAACCATTGAGAATGATTGAATGATTATGGTGGTTGCGATCACCTGAGGAAATGAAATCGGATCCGTGCATATGCATTTTAAACACTAGCATGTGCATTAGCCATAGAAGCATGGCATAAAGTGTTACCCTGTTGACGAGATTATGAGAGGAGTAGGTGGAACCCTTTCTTTGAATTACTAACTTTGATTGTGATGTTAGTTGATGTGGGTTTGAGAAACTTGATGGATAAGTGTTTAATGAAAATTGATGGTTGATTAACTTGGTGTTGAATGAACTCCTCTTGAGGAAGGGATATTTGTATTGCATTCATTTATATGTTATCTTAAATATCAGATTTTCATCATTGAGAAAGTATACTCACTCTCCCTGTGGTATATCTTTTTATCTCCTATGTTGTAGGGCTTGCCTATGGAGCTCTTGTGTGGAGAAGTGGTGTGAAGGAAGTCCATTTGGGTAAAGAATGCCTTGGCCGGCAACAATTTGATTTTATGGTTTGTGTAGAATGTTTGTAATGTATATAGTATTCTGCATATTTTGTATAGCCATGAATTGGTATGAATGATGTATAATGATTTTGTAGGTCATGTGTGAAAATTGGAACCCATATATAAGACCAATTTTCAGTTATGACCCTGGTGATGTAAGACGCTAATGTGTGAGTGCTTGAATTTTGCTCACTTTGATGATCAAATGATGAGAATTGTGAATGATGACTTTATGTGCTGTATAATTGATGATATTTCATGATTGTTATGCATAAGTAAGGAACTAGTAAGGTCAAAATGAGTTTTATGAGTTTTGGGTAGTGTGTGGTGGTGCCAATAGCTTAAATACATGATTTGTGACTTGTAGAAACTGGAACGGGTCAATTCCGTTGAGAATAGACCCCTAAGATACTCAAAAAGGCTCAGGAATGGACTAAACACATTTATTTGCATAAGTTCCTCATTTTTGAGAATTTTTGGGTGAGGCCGATGGCCACACGTCACAATTGGTGTATTTTAGTTTGTGTCAAAATTTGGTAGCGTTTGAAGTTGATATGAAAAAGTTAGGGGGTTAGAAGTCCAAAAATAAGGCTTTTCTGCATAAAAACAACAACTGTGCTGTCTCGAATCGATTCGAGGATCTCTGAATCGATTCAAGAGCTGTTGTTTTCACTATTTTGTGTTCCAGGAAGGCCTGAATTGATTCATACGATCTTGAATCGATTCAAGGACCTCTGTTTGCATAATTTTTAGTTCCAGAAGCGTCTGAATCGATTCATACGAGCTTGAATCGATTCAAGGGGTCCTGTTTTCACTGTTTTGCACTCCAGAATCATTTGAATCGATTCATAGGGTGTTTGAATCGATTCATGATCCTGTTTTTCATATTTTTCCTCTATCTTGGGATATCATTGGTATTGTTTGACTATAATATGATCATACAACGCCCCACACGCATAATTAATACATTTTATCAAATCGATGGACCATCCTTTGACCTTCTACCACTTCCCTTCATTTCCTTAATGTAATTGTACACTTTCGCTACTCCTTGTTGATGATCATGAGATAAATCATCCAAGGTTCACTCTTTGACTTAATTGTTCACCTTCTCATATCTTTACATATGAGATAGGTTATTAAAATAGGTCTGGGGATTACTTGCCAAAGTTTTCATCTTGCGATCTCTTCCATCCTTTAATTATTTTAAATCGCGAAAAATTTACCCCTATTTTCGGGGTGTGACAACCTGGCATCAGAGCATTATTCGCTCTGTATTATTGTGAGTAGCTGTTGTTATTACTAGAACATAATATGTGATTGATGGATGATTATCCTTGTTGTTTGATTTATGTATAAATTGATTATGGATTGAAAGTAATTGTTATAAGTCCGGCCAAGCTTTCTTCACACTACTCTTCCTCAATGATGAATCCTATGTTTTGTGAATGCATACCACACTATGATATGATGATATGCTTGTATGAGTTTTGATATGGATTGGTTGATATTGGACTCCATGATGGAGAGCCATAACTGAACTTTTATGATAAAATGCTACAGTGTGAGATTATAGAGGAATTTTATGAATAAGTTTACTAATGTTAGATGAATCTCATGTTATGATTATAGATATTGAGATGGCCCGTTGTCGTCAAGATAACGATGACGATATAGCTAGAGCCTTGAATCGTTTTGCGGATCTTCTTGAGTCGCAAAACCGTGATAGACATGAGGCAGAAAGACAACTTGCTTTTATTGTTCAAGGTACTCAAGGCCTTGACATGTTTTTGAAGAGAAAACCATCAGAGTTTCATGGTGGATTCAGGCCTGAGCAAGCTTATGTTTGGATCCAAGATGTTGAGTGATCTTTGATAGTTTTGAGTGCAATGAGCTCTAGAAAGTGGAGTATGCTATTTTCATGCTGAGAGATGAAGCGGAGACTTGGTGGAGACTCACCAAGAGTAGAATGAATGCTGCTGCTATTCCTTTAACTTGGGAAAATTTTAAATCTGGACTCATGAGGAAATATGTGCCCGAAAGTTATAAGAGCAAGAAGGAGCTCGAGTTCATGGAACTCAGGCAAGGCGCAATGTCAGTGGAAGAGTATGCTTCCAAATTTGAAGAACTCTGTGAATTCTACCCTCCTTTTCAACAAGAGGGAACTGAAGCCTTAAAATGTGTGAAATTCGAAAACGGTCTACGCCCTGATATTCAAAGGGCCATTTGCCATCAAGAGATCCGAAGCTTCACGGTACTTGTGAATAAGTGCCGCATTTATGAAGAACATGCTCCCCCTTAACATTCTAAATTTGACTCTAAGTTGAAGGGTCAATCTTCTAGTTTCAAGAGGCAGGGAAATTTCAGAAGAGGACGCTTTCAGAGGGGTGCTCATTCTAATATACAAGCTAGAAGCGGTGGACATGGTAACACTTTTAGCCGGGGCAATGCAAATGCTAATGGGCCGAGATGCTATAGGTGTGGTGGCCCGCACTATGTACGTGAATGTGTGCATCGTGAGGATGTGGTGTGCTTTAATTGTGATCAGGTGGGACATATCTGTCCTGCATGTCCCATGCTTGCGAGACCGGCTCCGGTACAAGCTAATATTCCCAACCGTGCTAATGCACCTGCTCAGGTGAACCGTGGAGGCCACAATGGTGGTCGGGGCCGTGGTAATGGAAATAATGGTGGTCGACATGGTGGCCGAGGTGGCTATAATGGTGGAAGGCATGACAACGGTCGAGGAAATGGCAATGGTGCTCATGGTGGAAATAGGGATGGTGGAAACCTTCAACCCAATGCCGGAAGAGTATTTGCTGTGACCGGTGAGGAAACGGTACAAGCAGATAACCTGGTTGAAAGTAAGTGTGAAATTCTTGGACACTCAGTTCATGTCATTTATGATTCGGGTGCAACCCACTCTTTTATATCCGAGGATTATGTTCGGTGATTGAGATTGTCGGTATGTTTAATGAAAAATGCACTAGTGGTTACCACCCCAACCGGTACTTGTCTTAGATCGGTTAATCGGTGTGATAATGTTGATATGCTCCTAGATGGGAGAAGATTTGTGGTGTCTTTTATTTGCTTACCTATGAAGGGATTGGAGATCATACTTGGTATGGATTGGCTCTCCACCAACAAGGTTTTAGTCGACTGTCAACAACGGACCGTCATTTTCCCTTCTTCTGATATGGGATAATTCGATGTGCAAGGTATAGCTTAACTTTGCATATTACTATCTCTTACCGATGGGACGAGTGGTCCCGATCCCATTAATATCCCTGTGGTGTCTGAATTTCTGGACGTGTTTCCCGAAGAGATACCCGGCTTACCACCTCCACGGGAGGTCGAGTTTGTTATTGATCTTGTACCTGGTGCGGAACCAGTATCTATCGCTCCTTATAGGATGTCTCCTATGGAGTTAGTTGAATTAAAGAAGCAAGTTGAGGAGCTACTTGAGAAGGAGTTTGTTCGACCCAGTGTGTCACCCTGGAGAGCTCCTGTTTTATTGGTTAAGAAGAAGGATGGAACCATGCGGTTGTGTGTAGACTACGGCCAATTGAACAAGTTAACGATAAAGAATAGATATCCTTTACCTCGCATTGATGACTTGATGGATCAATTACGAGGCGCAATGGTATTTTCGAAGATTAATTTGCGTTCCGGTTATCATCAAATTCGGGTGAGAACTGAAGATATTTCAAAGACTGCGTTTAGGACGCGATATGGCCATTATGAGTATGTTGTGATGCCATTTGGAGTGACTAATGCTCCAGCGGTGTTCATGAGCTACATGAACCACATCTTTCATGAATACCTAGATCGTTTTGTTGTAGTGTTCATCGATGATATCTTAGTATATTCCAAGAGCCGTGAGGAACACGAAGAACACTTGAAAGTGGTGTTGAACATTCTTAGAGAGAACCAGTTGTATGCCAAGCTCTCTAAATGCGAATTCTGGTTGACGAGTGTCCAGTTTCTTGGACATGTGATATCCGAGGATGGTATTTCTGTGGATCCTTCTAAGGTTGAAGCCGTTATGGCATGGCCTAGACCTACGTCGGTTACAGAAATCTGAAGTTTCCTTGGACTTGCTGGTTATTATCGGAGGTTCATCGAAGGCTTTTCTCGTCTTGCTAGACCTTTGACGAACTTGACAAGGAAGAACCAACCTTTTGTATAAACAGTTGAATGTGAGAGATGCTTCGAAGAATTAAAGATGAGACTGACTTCTGCTCCTATCTTGGCATTGCCTGATTTATAAGAAGAGTTTGTGGTGTATTGTGATGCTTCTAAGCACGGACTTGGATGTGTGCTAATGCAGAAGGAACGTGTAATAGCTTATGCTTCATGCCAGTTGCGACCTCATGAAGTTAATTACCCAACTCATGATTTGGAGTTGGTTGCGGTTGTGTTTGCCTTAAAGATTTGGCGTCATTACTTGTATGGTTTGAGATTTGTGGTTTTTAGTGACCATAAAAGTTTGAAATACCTTTTTGACCAAAAGGAATTGAATATGCGTCAGAGGAGATGGATAGAGTTCTTGAAGGATTATAATTTTAAATTGATGTACCATCCGGGAAAAGCCAATGTGGTTGCCGATGCTCTTAGTCAGAAATCCTTGCATGTGTCGGCCATGATGGTCAAAGAATTTGAATTGATTGAGGAATTTTGGAATTTGAATGTCGGAACCGAGGTTCAATCCTCCAAGAAGCTATGTTTTGCTACCTTGAAGATATGTAATGAGTTTTTGGAGCTTGTGAAAGAGAAACAAGGAGATAATGATTATTTATAAGAGATGAGAAGATCTCAGAATAATGGAAAGAATTTATTTCTTGTGGAAGGAGTTGATGGTTTATGGCGAGTAAAAGGTCGTGTGTATGTACCTTCATTCGGAGATTGGAGACACACGGTGCTAGAGGAAGCGCATAAAAGCATTTTTAGCATTCAACCTGGTGCAACCAAGATGTATCAAGATATAAAGAAGAATTTTTGGTGGCCCGGAATGAAACGTGATGTTGCCAACTTTGTAGCTGCATGCCTTACTTGTCAGAAGGCGAAAATAGAACACCAGAGACCTTCGGGTACCTTGAGGCCACTTGATATTCCCGTTTGGAAGTGGGATACGATTGCCATGGACTTTGTGTCCGGATTGCCAAGAACGAGGTCCAGATGTGACGGAATCTGGGTGATTATGGATCGCTTAACGAAGTGTGTGCATTTTCTACTGATCAGTATGAAGAGTTCCTTGCAGGATTTGGCACAGTTGTACATTCAAGAGATAGTGAGATTACATGGTGTGCCATCAAGCATTGTTTCTGATCGTGACCCCCGATTCACTTCCCGATTCTAGGGAAGCTTACATGAGGCGATGGGTTCAAAACTAAAGCTAAGTTCGGCGTACCATCCTCAAACTGATGGACAGTCTGAGATGACTATTCAGAGTCTTGACGACTTACTGCGTGCTTGTGTTTTGGAGCACGACGGTTCGTGGGAGAAATATTTACCTCTGATCAAATTCACCTACAACAACAGTTTTTATTCTAGTATTGGTATGGCACCATACGAGGCATTATATGGAAGAAGGTATCGAACCCCTTTATGTTGGCTAGAAGTTGGTGAGAACTTGGCCTTAGGGCCTGAGATTGTTGAGGAAACCACTGAACAGATCAAGATGATCCGAGAGAAGATGAAAATCGCTCAAGACCGGCAGAAGAGCTATTATGACAAGAGGAGAAAGCCACTTGAATTTCAAGTTAGTGACCATGTGTTCTAGCGAGTCTCGTGTGATAAGGGTATTGGAAGAGCTTTGAAGAGCAGAAAACTAAGCCCTAAATTCATCGGACCTTATGAGATCTTGGAGCGGATTGGAGATGTCGCTTATCGGATTGCGCTCCCTCCAAAGCTTGCAAACCTACATAATGTGTTCCATGTGTCGCAGTTAAGGAAGTATATTCATGATCCCTTGCACGTGATCTCTCTTGATGATGTTGATGTGCGGGATAACTTGTCTGTCTCTCCCGTTTCGGTTCGTATTATTGAGCATTCCGTGAAGAGACTACGGAATAAGATGGTACCATTGGTGAAAGTAGCGTGGAAGCATGGAAACATTGAGACACTCACCTGGGAACGCGAGGACGATATTCGTGAGCGGTATCCTCACGTATTTGAATCTGGTATGTTTAATTTCGAGGACGAAATTTCTTTTAGGAGGGGTGGATTGTAACGCCCCGAATTTTTAAAATAGGAAGTTAAATTAAGAAAATAAATATTGAATAATTAAATATGGAATAATTAATATCCCAAAATGCTAGAAATAATTTAAATAAGACTTTTAGAGACTGTTAGTGAATTATTTTGACCGGATAAGTTGAAAACTGACCCGGATAAAATATGGGTGTCAGACCAAGTATCTCCGATTGAGATGCCGTTGGTCAGGGCTGTAGATAATGTTATTGGGATTCCGAATATATATTCGGAATAATTTTTAGAATATGTATTGAGCCCGAACAGAGAACCTGTTTAGTGAAAAATGAAAGAGTTAAGTAAATGAGAATGAAAAATAAAAAGAAAACCTCACTCTTTCACTCCCACTTTCCCGTAACTCTCTTCTTCTCCACGCCAACACACTTCCTCTTTTCTTCTTCTTCTTCTTCTTCTTCATTATTCCTCTTCATCTTCCCTTAAAACCCTAAGCAAAAAGGAGATACATCTCCCTCCTCCATTGTTATTCTTCAAGAGGCTCAAGGAAAGCTTGGAGCTTAAAGTATCTTCTCCTTTCTTCCTCCTTAAATTTGTGTGGTCCTTCTCCTCTTTTGTAAACCCACTCTTTTCTCCTCTTAAGGTAAGATGATTACCATTTCTTCTATGTATATAAATATATAGTGGTAGCTTTAGTGTTAAGAATGTATTTAATGCATGTGGGTTATTAGGTAAAGCATTAATGGGGGAAACTTTAAAATGGGTGCCATAAACACAAGCTTTGAATGGTATTAATGGAGTAGATACATTATGGTTGGAAAGAGATGGGAATGTATGACTATTTTGAATGATAATGAGTTTTAATAAAAACCCTAATTTATGATTTTGGGGAAAATGTGAAAAGTTGATGGGGTTAGCATTTATTGAGGGGAAAAATGTTATAAATGAAGAGGCATTAACATTTAATGATGACTAGAGATGGTGGTTGGAAAATATGAATAAAAACCCACTTGAGATAGAATAAATGTAAGGTGTGGCAAACGGAATAACCTAACAATTTAGGTTGTTACTTTGATAATAATGAATGGTGGGTTAAGGGAAGGAATTCCCAAAGCATAAGTAAGCAAATGAATGGACTTATAATAATTTCCACATGGTAAGAATCATGTGTACATAGACATGTATATGTATATTAAAATGGCCTTTGAATGAATAATTGATGTGACCCTATAATGATTGGTGTAGGATTTGATAACACGGGTGAAGCGGGAACATCAAACCCGAAAGTTTACTTCTCTTAAGGTAGGAGAGGGGTGTATTTTCTAAATGTATGAGAATTGTGATGATAATGTATGTATTAATGTAATATGGCATGTTGTCTTGATTAAATGTGATACCATGTGTTGAAATGAGAATTGTGTATGGTGTTTTGAAATGAGTGTTTATATGATGAAGCCTAAATGAGGCTATGAATGGCATATTATGCGTTGATGCATTATTGATTTCATATAAGACATGATGAGTGCCTAACATATTTGGTTGGAATGTTTCTTGAATATAAGGGTTGATGTTTGTGTATGAATTGGTGGATAATTGTGTGGTTGAAAATGAATGTACCCTAGATGAGAGGGTGAGATAATCCTAATGAGGTTGAGGCATGCATGAGCATTGCATACATGGCATGGCATGCATATCATGATGATGTTGATAAGTGGTTGCGATCACTTATGTTAGAAATATAAAAAGGGCTTGCGAGTTCCTGTGATTATTGGACCGGTGGTTGCGATCACCTGGTATTGAAATGAAAGGCCCTGTGGGACCATTGAGATTGAATGCCCATGGTTGCGATCATGAGGCGGGAGTACCCCCTGCGAGGCGGGAAACCATTATGAATTGTTGAACGTGGTTGCGATCACGAGAAAGCACCTTGCGAGGCTGCTAGAGGGAGTACCCCTTGCAAGGCGGGAAACCATTGAGAATGATTGAATGATTATGGTGGTTGCGATCACCCGAGGAAATGAAATCGGATCCGTGCATATGCATTTTAAACACTAGCATGTGCATTAGCCATAGAAGCATGGCATAAAGTGTTACCCTGTTGACGAGATTATGAGAGGAGTAGGTGGAACCCTTCCATTGAATTACTAACTTTGATTGTGATGTTGGTTGATGTGGGTTTGAGAAACTTGATGGATAGGTGTTTAATGAAAATTGATGGTTGATTAACTTGGTGTTGAATGAACTCCTCTTGAGGAGGGGATATTTGTATTGCATTCATTCATATGTTATCTTAAATATCAGATTTTCATTATTGAGAAAGTATACTCACTCTCCCTGTGGTAAATCTTTTTAGCTCCTGTGTTGTAGGGCTTGCCTATGGAGCTCTTGTGTGGAGAAGTGGTGTGAAGGAAGTCCATTTTGGTAAAGAATGCCTGGGCCAACAACAATTTGATTTTATGGTTTGTGTAGAATGTTTGTAATGTATATAGTATTCTACATATTTTGTATAGCCATGAATTGGTATGAATGATGTATAATGATTTTGTAGGTCATGTGTGAAAATTGGAACATACATATAAGACCAATTTTCAGTTATGACCCTGGTGATGTAAGACGCTAATGTGTGAGTGCTTGAATTTTGCTCACTTTGATGATCAAATGATGAGAATTGTGAATGATGACTTTATGTGCTGTATAATTGATGATATTTCATGATTGTTATGCATAAGTAAGGAACTAGTAGGGTCAAAATAAGTTTTATGAGTTTTGGGTAGTGTGTGATGGTCCCAATAGCTTAAATACATGATTTGTGACTTGTAGAAACTAGAACGGGTCAATTCTGTTGAGAATAGACCCCTAAGATACTCAAAAAGGCTCAAGAATGGACTAAACGCATTTATTTGCATAAGTTCCTCATTTTTGAGAATTTTTGGGTGAGGTCGGTGGCCACACGTCACAATTGGTGTATTTTAGTTGGTGTCAAAATTTGGTAGGGTTTGGAGTTGATATGAAAAAGTTAGGGGGTTAGAAGTCCAAAAATAAGGCTTTTTCTGCATAAAAACAGCAACTGTGCTGTCTCGAATCGATTCGAAAATCTCTGAATCGATTCAAGAGCTGCTGTTTTCACTGTTTTTGGTTCCAGGAAGGCCTAAATCGATTCATACGATCTTGAATCGATTCAAGGACTTCTATTTAAATAATTTTGAGTTCCAGAAGCGTCTGAATCGATTCATACGAGCTTGAATCGATTCAAGGGGTCCTGTTTTCACTGTTTTGCACTCCATAATCATTTGAATCGATTCATAGGGTGTTTGAATCGATTCATGATCCTATTTTTCACATTTTTCCTTTATCTTGGGATATCATTGGTATTGTTTGACTATAATATGATCGTACAACACCCCACACGCATAATTAATACATTTTATCAAATCGATGGACCATCCTTTGACCTTCTACCACTTCCCTTCATTTCCTTAATGTAATTGTACACTTCCGCTACTCCTTGTTGATGATCATGAGATAAATCATCCAAGGTCCACTCTTTGACTTAATTGTTCACCTTCTCATATCTTCACATATGAGATAGGTTATTAAAATAGGTCCGGGGATTACTTGCCAAAGTTTTCATCTTGCGATCTCTTCCATCCTTTAATTGTTTTAAATCGCAAAAAATTTACCCCTATTTTTGGGGTGTGACAACCACCTCCAGCGGGAGTCTTAGCGATAATATCATCAATATATACCTCCACCAACTTGGTGTGTATGCCTTCGAACACCTTATTGATCATGCGCTGGTAAGTATCGCCAGCGTTCTTCAACCTAAACGGCATGATGGTCTAGTAAAAGACACCGCGGTCATTGACAAAAGCCGTCTTTTCTTGATCCTCCTCCCACATCGGAATTTGATTATACCCTGAATAAGCATCCATGAAACTAAGGTATTGATAACCAGACGAATCATCAACCATACGATCGATATTTGGGAGCGGATAAGCGTCCTTCGGGCAACACCGATTGAGATCTACATAATCCGTGCACATCCTCCATTTTTCGTTGGCCTTCTGCACCATTACTACATTGGAGAGCCAAGATAAATAACGGACCTCTTTAATGAAACCAGCCTTCAACAATTCTTCTGTTTGCTCACATGCTGCTTTCTATTTTTCCGGTCCCAACCTCCTCTTCTTATTGGTAACCAGTCTTGTCTCTAGATAGACAACCAATTTATGGGAGCAGAAATCAGGGTCCATCCCAGGCATGTCCGTAGCGGTCTATGCGAAAAGGTCTTTAAACTCCTGAAGGAGTGCCACCAAGCGTTGCTCCATGACCAGCTCCAGCTTGTCATTAATGTGCGTGACCTTATCTAGGGAATCCCCTAAGACAACATCCCTGGAACCGCCATCCGGTGTGGGCTTTGAGGGATTGAGAGGGTCAATCTTTAATTCCGCTCTGGGGTCCAGATCAATTAAACTGACGGACCCAGCTGCTGTTCCTCCATCATTCAACTTCCTCTTCTTGTTAAACACCTCTAGCTTCACCATATTTAGGCTTAGGTTGTAACAATACCTGGCCATCTCTTGATCGCCGCGAAGGGATGATACATCGTTGTCCTTGTCAATGAACTTGATAAAGAGATGTAGGGTAGATATAATTGCTTCCATCGCGTTCAGAGTGGGACGGCCTATGATCTTATTGTAGGGGGACTCCACATCAATTACCAGGATTCTGGACTTCGCCGTTCTTGATCCAGGTTCACCCTCAAAAGAAATGAGGGTATCAAGATACCCTTTGGTGGGTTGCTTCGCTCCGTTGAACGTCGTGAGCTCTTGTGTATATGGTTGCAAATCTGCATCATTAAAGCCCATTCTTTTGAAACAATTATAAAAAATTACATCATAAGAACTTCCCTGATTGACAAGAATTCTTTTGACATCCTTATTGGCTATGACAGCGATGATAACCACTGCATCGTCACCTCCTGGGATCGTTGGGCCAAAATCGTCGTCTGTGAATGACACCGCCGATGCCGCCACACCGTCCCTGAAAGGGCGGTTGTCTCTAGGTTTCCCCTGTACTAACAGGATCATTCGGTGGTGATTCTTTCTGGCTGTGATTGATGCTCTTCCTCCCGCAAATCCTCCAGCAATCATCTCAATCACCTCGTGCCGGCCTTGCCTTTGCTGCTGAGGCATACCTTCCTGTTGAGCTCCTCCAGCGATCACTACTCCCTTCTACTTCTCTGCGGCTGTGAACCTCTTGATCGGATTACGATTGTTATCACCTTTATTATCTAGATCTCTTCCTCTCTTATCTGTCCTGTCTGGCTCATCTAAGGACTTCTCCTTGAATAAATACTGTTTCAGTTTTCCCTCTCTAATAAGAGTTTCCACCGTATTCTTCAACGCCTTACACTCATCTGTGTGATGGCCAACCTGCTCGTGAAAGGCATAGTATTTACGTGAGTTCCCAGGTCTTTTCATTGGAGGAGGTTTCCTTATCCCATAGATACTGAGCGTGGGCCAGCCAACTTCCCTCAAGATTTGGGAATGCCTGGAGTTCAACGGGGCATAGTTACTGAAAGAAAAGACGCGTCTATCTCGCTGCTAAGGTCGAGTGTTCATAAAATTTTCCCTCGGGGCATGCTTCTCCAGCCTTACCCTCTCCTTATCTTTCTGTGGTTGCTGTGGGGGTGCTGGTGACTTCATTCTAGCTGCAGTAGCTTCCAAGTGCATCTCTATGCCAACATACTTTGAAGCTTTCCTTCAGAACTCCTCGAAGTTTGTTGGAGGACTTTTTGCCAAAGATAAGGCAAAAGCAGACCCAGGTTGCAAGGCCTCAACCACAATATAGAGCTGTATAGCCTCTGTGAGGTTAGGCACCAACGCAGCCTCCTTATAAAATCTCTTCAAAAACTCCTTGAGGGTTTCATTCTCTCCCTGTCTTATTTGGGCCAAGGTATGTGAAGTCCTTGGAATATCTCTGGAGATAACAAAATGGCTTTTAAATGCAGCTGCCATCTCTATTAGGGAATCCCATTAGGGTCAGGCAGTGGAAACACAAAGGATTCCCAAAAGAATTACAAACACAAATGTCTCAAGGCATTATGCTAAATTAAAATTTTAATTAGGGTTTACCTCTTGTTGACGCAGAACGAGTTCCTCGATCGAAGCAAATGTAGCTTCGCCCTTAGGAGTCCATATGAGCACTCCCACAAGAAAAACAGAGATCCGAATGCTAGTACGGAAATTTGTTTATGGTCTAATTTCTGAGCAGCAGCCTATGAGCATCTCATGCTCTATATATAGGCTTAGGTCTTGACCTAAGCTCTCATTAAACATTGGGCTCCTGACTCTTTCTAAATGAGTTAGGCCCAAATAGTTTTAGTTTCAGTCCAACAAAAATAAAACTATCCTCTGGTGGGCTTACTCTATGTGTGTGACCCTATAGGTAAAATATTTGGTTATATTAATAATAAACTATTTTATTATTAATATAAAATAAGAGCGGTATCTAGCAATACATCATTATGTCTGAATATTATTTATCATCGACATGACCTATAAGTGATAATTATTTTATATATTTATTCCTTTTGTCACGATATCTAATTAGGCCCAAGGCATGGTCGTCGTCATCCTTGTATGGCCCAATTCATTTTACTTGATACTAGAGTAGACTTTACAGAATAAATATCTAATATTTATTCGTCCTAGCATGGCCATGCATTTCATTAGTCTCACTCCATCAAGTGGCCCATAGATATCACTCCTGTCACATAGGAGAGACAAATTCCATCTACATCACTCACATCCCTCTGCATAATTTATCCATTGCCTAATCACAATCTTTATGGTCATCTTATTACAGATAACGTTTGATTGTATTAAAACAATAAACTCCTTATGTAGGAATCGTAGTGACTTCAGGTCGAAGGACTATATACCATTATCACATTGAGAACCGTTTATGACACTCATGTAAGGATCCATGCAACGTTCTCATGGTAGGTCTGTCCAGTACAACATTACTCTTAATGTGTACCCGTGTAAAGACTTGATATCATATATCCATGATTTGTGAGATTAAATCATCAGTACATTCACACACTAATCTTAATGTATTTACATGTCCCCATGTAAATACTTGATTAGGGACATTTTAAGAATAATTCTCATATGACCTATTATTCCAGGATAAATAACATTAGTCTAAAACTAAAAATACTAATTTTATTGATAAGTCAAAATTGATACATTAATAGCTCGTAGTGCATACACCAACAATCTCTTCCCAGGAATCTATGGATCCTGAGGGTAAGCTCTTGAACCAACTAAGAGCTTTCTCCGTCAGTGTTCTTGGGAACATTCTACACATGACATCCTCATCATCTCCTAGATACATGGCCTCATACACATAAGCATCAAGTTGCTTAGTGGGATCAGTCTCCCCATTATACTTTCTGATTGAAAGTGGCTAGGTTGTTTGTAGATGTTTGGGGATAATGACACTCATGAGTCTCCTTGAGAAAGGAACACTGAGTCTGTATGCCCCAGAAGTTACCACTGCCTACTCCTTCCTTCTTGTACTGACTCTATCACCAGAGTCCTGAGTCTGCTCCCTCTCCTCGTAAGTAGGGATCTTCGAATATTGGAGGGTCGTGAATTTTTCTTTCGTGGATGCATGATGAGCATCCTTTGTTTGAGACATCACTTTGTCCCTAGCTCCTATCTTCTCCCTTCTCAGCTCCATCAGCTCATCCCTAAACTGCCTTATAACTTCGTCTCGAGGGTCAGGGGTTGCCACAGGTACTATCCTCCTCGTGTTGGTTATAGGAGATTCAAAAATGAGTCTCCTTCCAGCCTGCTGGTGGGTCACATCCTCCACGTGACCATCAACAAAATCGCGCCTATCTCCTTTCATACTGAACTACTAAACTTTTGTGAAAAGTGGGAATAACTCTATCGAGTCCCACTAGGCGTGCCAATGAACTGGTCTGAACCGGGGTCTACGATCCGGTGTGGGACTAGCCACAAAAGTACATATTTTTTAGTGTTTATACACCGATACAGTGGGTATCCGGTATTGTAATCTGGCCTCTCAGTGGGAGAAATCGGTCTCGTTGCCTTGGAGATCCTTTACACCAGAGTTTCGCGTTGGAGTGGGCGAAAGGTGGTTTCACCTGCGAAGATTCTCCGACGCTCAAGTTAGGAGAGTGTATGAGCTCTATGAATACTTAAGCAATATAATAGTAAGATATGAGTTAGAACAACGTAACCTTGCATGTGTATTGGAATATGCTATTTATAGTTAGACGTGGAAAATGAATCGTTGGATGCAGGTGGGCCCATAAGTTCTGATACCATGTATAGAGTGTCAATCAAAGTGGCTCCGTGCTCAGAGTGTGACAGGAGGTAGGTCAATTATCAGTGTACGATTCTGACATAGGGATGGAGGATAATCACCTTTTCCGTACATCACGCCTACGATCGTACCTACTTCTTTCTACAAGTGATATTGGTATATTCCGCTTTGCAGAGTACCCATACTGATAAGTTATAACCCTTCTTATCTCATTATGACACTGAGGCAAACGGTTATACGTGACGGGGAAATGAGGGCGGATGAAGTATCCGATGAGGTGAGAATGGATGAAGTATCCGTTGAGAGCGGATAACCGGTGTGAAGATACTGCCCTGTGATACCGGTTGCCCTTCTGGAACAGCATGCTGACGTCACAACTTGAGGGTCCGGTATCCAGACCGGATCACAAATATAGAGCATTGTGATTGGAGGGAAGAAATACGAAGGGTTGAGGAGGTGAAAAGGGGGATCAAAGAGTATTTTGCTAAATTTTTAGGGGAGGTGAAAAGGTGTAGACCGAGGATGGATAAGATTCTGTTTAGAATGTTAGATGGGGGAGGGTGAGAGGTTGCCTTGGCCTTTTTTAGAAGAGGAGGTTGAGGAAGCTGTGTGGGAATGTATGGGGAATAAGAGTCCATGACCTAATGAGTATAATTTCAGCTTCATTAAGCAGTTTCAGGATGTGGTTAAACCAAAATTTTACAAATTCATGGTTGAGTTTCATTCTCATGGTCATTTTTAGTTTTAATTCCGAAGAATGAGAATCCATAGGATATTGGGGAATTTTGACCATTCAGCTGGTTGGATGTTTGTATAAAGTTTTATCAAAGTTATTATCAAACCGGCTAAGCCATGTGTTAGACAGCTTGATTTCAACTAATCAGTTTGCTTTTATCTAGGGGAGACAAATACTTGATAGCATTTTGATTGCTAATGAGACTGTGGATGATGCAAGGAGAAGAGGAATAAAATGCTTTTTATTTAAAGTAGATATTGAGAAGGTATATGCTTTTGTGAATTAGGGTTTCTTGGATTATGTGATGGAGCCGATGAATTTTCCATTGAAGTGGAGAAAATGGACTGAGGAGTGTTTGAAATCTGCTTCTATATATGTTTTGGTTAATGGAAGTTGTAACATCCAATTTTCTACTCAAATAGAAAATAGATATTAATATATCTTTAATGAGAAATACTTCCTATTAGTTAGTTTATTATTATTATTATTTTATGAAATTTTGGTATTTATATTTAATTATTTTGTTTTAAAAAATAAAATAAAATAAAATAATAATAAAATAAAAATATTTATGTATTTTGAATGAGAATTTTAAAATGACTTAATTAGTATTTATTGATTAATGAAATTATATTAAGAATTTTAAATATATTTATTATTTACAACTTTTATATTGTGTTTTTATATTTATGTTTTTACACATTTGTGATTTAACTCTTATTAGAATTTTAAAATAAACTTTTGAAGGAATTAGACTATGGTTCTTTAGAACTTTTTGATCTATATAATATTTATGATTTTCTAGAATTTTTTGAAAATTTTGAAATATTTTAATAAAATAATATATTTTAAATAATTTTAAATTCATATAAAGTTACTTAAAATTAAAAATATTTACAAGAAAGTGAAGTTAAATTATAAGAAAATTTTCTCAAATCCATTTCAAGTAGACTTATCTAAAAATTATCGGTTTGAGTAAAATCTTGATTTTTACCAATCGTAAAAAAATTGAAAACATACCAATAAATTTTTATTAACAGATGATCCGGTCTGGATATCGGACCCTCAAGTTGTGATGTCAGCATGACTGTTCCAGAAGGGCAACCGGTATCACAGGGCAGTATCTTCACACCGGTTATCCGCTCTCAACAGATACTTCATCCGTTCTCACCTCATCGGATACTTCATCCGCCCTCATTTCCCCGTCACGTATAACCGTTTACCTCAGTGTCATAATGAGATAAGAAGGGTTATAACTTATCAGTATGGGTACTCTGCACAGCGAAATGTGCCAATATCACTTGCAGAAAGGAGTAGGTACGATCTGTTGGTGTATGCACTATGAGCTTTTATGCTTTTTCATTTGTATCATTTTTCTACTTATCAATAGAATAAATATTTCAGTTTAAAATTGTTTTAAAACATATTTATCCTTGGAGTAATAGGTCATATAAAAATTATTCCTAAAATGTCCCTAGTCAAGTATTTACATGGGGACATGTAAATACACTGAGACTAGTGTGTGAGTGTACTGATGACCTGATCTCACAGATCATAGATATAGATGATATCGAGTCTTCACACGGGTACACATTAAGAGTAATGATGTACTGGACAGACCCACCATGAGAACGTTGCATGGATCGTTACATGATTGTCATAAACGATTCTCAATGTGATAATGGTATATGTAGTCCTTCGACCTGAAGTCACTACGATTCCTACATAAGGAGTTTATTGTTTTAATACAATCAAACGTTATCTGTAATAAGATGACCATAAAGATTGTGATTAGGCAATGGATAAATTATGCAGAGGGATGTGAGTGATGTAGATGGAATTTGTCTCTCCTATGTGACAGGAGTGATATCTATGGGCCACTTGATGGAGTGAGACTAATGAAATGCATGGCCATGCTAGGACGAATAAATATTAGATATTTATTCTGTAAAGTCTACTCTAGTATCAAGTAAAATGAATTGGGCCATACAAGGATGACGACGACCATGCCTTGGGCCCAATTAGGATATCGTGACAAAAGGAATAAACATATTAAATAATTATCACTTATAGGTTATGTTGATAATATTCGGACATAATGATGCATTGCTAGATGCCGCTCTTATTTTATATTAATAATAAAATAATTTATTATTAATATGACCGGGTATTTTACCTATAGGGTCACACACATAGAGTAAGCCCATCAGAAAATGTTGTCTTATTTTAGTTGAACTAAAATAAAGCTATTGGGCCTAACTCATTTGGAATGAGTAAGGAGCCCACTTTTAGAGAGAACAAATTAGGTCAAACCTAAGCCTATAAATAGAGCATAAGATGCTCATAGGCCGTTCACTCAAGTGAGACACAAATTCGCAAAAGTTACAAGAGCTACACGCCGTCAAACTAGCAGTTGGCAAGTGTTGCGATTCTGGTGGGAGTACTCGTATGGACTCCTAAGGACGAGGCTACGACTGCTTCGGAGTTCTTCAAGAGGTAATCCAAAATGAATTTCGAAATTGTTTTTGTGCTTTGAAACACGGAACCTTGCAAATCCTATGGAATCCCTTTTATTTTTCCGCTGCTCATGCTTAGGGATTTCCTAACACGATCGTAGGCGAGATGTATGGAAAAGGTGATTATCCTCCATCCCTGTGTCAGAATCGTACACTGATCATTGACCTACCCCCTGTCACACTCTGAGCACTGAGCCACTTTGATTGACACTCTATACACGGTATCAGAACTTATGGGCCCACCTACATCCAATGATTCATTTTCCACGTCCAACTATAAATAGCATATGCCAATACACATGCAAGGTTACGTTGTTCTAACTCACATCTTACTATTATATTGCTTAAGTATTCATAGAGCTCATACACTCTCCTAACTTGAGCGTCGGAGAATCTTCACAGGTGACACCACCTTTCGCCCACTCCAACGCGAAACTCTGGTGTGAAGGATCTCCAGGGCAACGAGACTGGTTTCTCCCACTGAGAGGCCGGATTACAATACCGGATACCCACTGTACCAGTGTATAAACACTAAAAAATATGTACTTTTGTGGCTGGTCCCACACCGGATCGTAGACCACGGTTCAGACCAATAGAAAATTTTAGATTTTTAAAATTTAAACTTTATATTACTTATCATAAAATTAGTGAGAACTGATATAATATCGTTAAATTTTGAAAAAGATCGATTTTGAATATTTAAAATATACCGAGTGAATGGTTACTATTTGGCATAATAATTCAGCCGACATTTACTGTGTAAAATACAATGCATATACGAAAATTTCAAAAGGTGCACAATAACCAGAAATGAAAATTTCAAAAATTGCACAGTACTTTTATAATAAAATAATGAAATGCACAGTACATATTTTTGCTATAAATAGAGGGGAGCACCGAAGGAAAAATTTGCATTTTAGATTAAATTTTCTTAATATAGCAGTGTTAGAGAGATAGTGGTAGGAGTAAGAGAGAGAAATAATTTTTATGGAAGGAGGTTCTGCCAAAATTATAAGGTAAGAATAACTCTCTTTTATATATTTTAGATTTATTTTCATATCGTTTTAGAAATCTATTATTATACTGGATATAATATTATTTTAAGTTACTATTCTGAATAGTAAATTATTATGTCAATAGTAAATTCCTATTGAGAATAGTGAATTACTATTACAAATAGTAAATTACTATTTAAATAGTAAATTACTATTTACCTTTACTATTTACGATTTACTATTTACCGTTACTATTCGTATTTTACTATTTACTGTTACTATTCACGTTTTACTATTTACTGTTCTATTCACATTTTACTATTCACTATTCACTATTCAAAATTTACCATTTTTGTTTTACGTAGTAATCTTAATTTTTATCTTATGCCTATACTGAAATAAGTTAGTATTAATATTTCTAGAAATCGGAGGCGCAAAACGAACTCTCTTTTAGTAACAATTCAAGGTAAGGGGGAATGAGATAAGAATATAATATGAAAAGACATAAGAATAATGGGAGGAGTCCCCTACTCCTTTTAACTATGAATAATTATTATATTTTAAAATAATACTTATTATCATCTTAAGTAAATTAAATAAATAAAATTTATTCAAAAGTTTAAAATATTTGGATGATTCATATTGATTAACTTAACATAAAGTTTAAAATATTTAGATGACTCATTAGCCTAACATACTCTATCATTAAGATTTGGACTGTGATGGACTTATACGGACTGTTATGGACTTATATGGACTGTGATGGACTTATATGGATTGATATGGACTAAATTATACCTTTGCGTTGATTGGACTATGATGGACCCATATGACCATTGGACTATTTTGGACTTGATATGAACCAACTAACATTATGATTGGACTACTATGACTTAAAATAAACTTTAATAATTAAAACACCTTGAAATAAATTGTGTAGATTTTGTATAGTAATTGTGTTATTTATTTGACTTGATTATAATCGATATTTGATTGTGAGTGATGATATTTAATTATGATTGACAATATTTGGTTGTGATTGATGAATAATTGATGATCTTGTAAGGTAAAGTTTAAGCATATAGCAATCATGATGGAAAGCTAAAACTCAGTAAGAATATTCTTACCTTACACTTTAAGTTTTTATTCTAAGAAAAAGTATTTTTATAATTACTTTAGTCTTTTATTCCTTTTATAAAAAATAAATATTTCCATCAACTTTACTTTTAATATTTAAGATAAAATCTAGTATTCTTTTTAGAAAGAAATTATTTTATAAAAATTAATTCATAAAAAGGTTGAGATAGTTAATTCTTAAATGAAAGAAAAATTTATAGTTTTAAGTATTTTTATGACTATAAGAGTTAATTTCTTTTAAGTAAATTAGAATTTTAAAGTAAATTATTTTGATTTTCCTCAATGTAATAACTAAAGGATATTTTGATATAATTAAGATTTCTTAGCTTGATCTTATTAGGATTCAATTTGAGAAAGATTATGTAAATATGTGAAGTTTTCTATGAGAAAAGTTTTAGATATTTAAGGCTTGGAAACTCAATTTTTGTGAGATCTGAATTCGAAAAATGTACTAAATTTATATTTGTATAACAGAAGTTCAAAGAAGAACTTACGAGAATGTACAGTTTATTGAGATGATTTGTGAACCTTTATGGTATTTAATAATTGAGTTTCTAAAAGTCTTAACCAACTAAATATGCGAGTAGTTCATGCATCATGAATCATTAAAGAGAAATAAGATGTGATGTTGCCTGGGGACAGATTATAGAAACCGAGAATACATTAGAGGAGGTTCAAATGCGAACCTTGGGATGAGAGGATGTGGAAGAGTGCTTCAGGGGACCTGGGGTCGCTCCCTAGTGTCGGGTACTTTCACAATAAAAACCTTCTCAATCTGACTAGTCTCTAAGTGTTTCCATGCCAGTTGAGCTGTGCATATGCCATGAAGGCATTTATGTTATTATTATCCGAAATTATGGAATAGTGTAAACTCCTGGTTGGCCTAGTGTAAACTAAAACTTTAAGGGCCCACATGTATCAAATGAGATAGTATTAAAAGCATTACATGTCATACATGTGATTGTGATATTCTGTGTGAATGGTTGTGAATGAAAGTATGATTGTTATGCGTATGAAAACCCTACAATTCTAATTAATTGTGTATGAGATTATGAATGATATTATTTTATTAGTTTGTGAAAACCCTTATGCTTATGTCTTATCTGTAAAGTATTATATTCTGTTTCCCACTCCTCTTGTTTGAATTTTGTGTCCAAAATATATGTTATGTGATATATAGCTAGCAGTCCAAGATGGAAGGATATGTAATTACAAGAGGGTAAAGTGGTCTCATCTTCAATCAGATAGATGAACAAATAGGACAAGAGTAGGATTCCAAAACTCGATGGTTCAAGGACTAGGAAATAATTGGTCACATTTGTAGTAGAGGTATAGTTTAGTTTTACTTTGCCTTATTACAATATCAAGTTAGATAATTGTAACAAGGTAAAGGTTAAACTTTGATAAACTTTCTCATTCGAATATAATACTGTAATGATTTATCACTTATGATTTCTATAAATTATTTTGTCATTATGGATAAATATTGAAAGACAATGTTTTTTTTACTTTCAATATTCAAAGGAAATCATATGTATATACATCCTTGTATACGCGAGATAAAGAGTAATAAATATGTATATCTTTCTAAAAGTTTTTTTTTAAAAGCAAGAAGAATACATATATATATCTCGTGTATATAAGTGGGTGTTACAGAAGTCCTATTGAAGAGTTTATACCACTGAAAGGGATTACGACAAGGTGATCCTTTGTCTCCTTTTTTGTTTGTATTAGTGGAAGAAGGGTTGAGCTTATTGTTACAGCAAGCTATGGTATTGAGTGAGTTTAGGGGGGTGAAGGTTGGTGAGGGGGAGTGTATGGTGTCTCATTTATAATTTGTAAATGACACTTTGGTGTTTGGTGTGACAGAATTAGCAAACGTGTTAAGTATTAGAAGAGTGATGTAAGTGTTTCATATGTGTTATGGTCCAAAGGTTAATTATGCCAAGAGTTCTGTGGTGGGTGTTAATGTTCCATTAGATTGGTTGCAGATAGCTGCACATATTCTACAATGCAAAATAAAAGGATTGTCATTTAAATATTTGGGGTTGTCCATTGGGGATTCATCAATAAGGAAGAAATTGTGGGAACCGATGGTATTGAAAGTAAAAAGGAAGCTAGCTGGGTGGAAGTGTAGGTGTTTATCTTTTGGAATGTGTATCGTGTTGATTAAGTCCGTGTTTTCTTCTGTGCTAATTTATTTCTTGTCATTCTTCAAAGATCCCATAGGTATTGTTTCTAAATTGCATTCTTTATTGTCTAATTTTTTATGGGGTGGGATGGAGGGGAAGAGGAAAATTCATTGGGTAGCTTGGAGGGATGTGTGTTATTTGAAGGAAGAGGGTGGTTTGGGGTTAAAAAATGTGGCTTATTTTAATAGTTCCCTTTTAACAAAGTGGAGGTGAAAATTATTAAAAGATTTTGGGGTTAAAAAATGTGGCTTATTTTAATAGTGCCCTTTTAACAAAGTGGAGGTGAAAATTATTAAAAGATAGACAAAGTTTGTAGGCAAGGGTGTTGGTGTCTAAGTATGGGGAAGAGGCAGTCATAAGGGGAGAATGTGATACAAAGTCATCATCATGGTGGAAAGATATATGTAAGATAGAGAAAAGAGAAGATGGCCGAATGGATCATGTAGATTCGGGTTGGTGGTCAACAATGATAGAGAAGATGGTGGAGAATGGAAAAAGTAATCTTTTTGGAATGATAATTGGTGGGGAGGGATGACATTCCAGGAGCTGTTTCCTAGGTTGTATTCTGTAACCACAAATGAGTTGGAATCGGTTGCTAGCATGGTCAATAGAGTGGGAGGTGGGGTTGGTTGGAGATAAAGGAGACAATTATTTGATTGAGAGAAAAGCTTAGTGAGGGAGTTGGAAGAAGAGTTGAAGGGGTGGAGGTTAAGGAAGAGGTAGATGATAGATGGGTTTGGTTAGGGGAAGTGGATAGAGGGTTCTTGGTAAAGAATGTGTATCAATTCTTATCTATATTTAATGAGATTCCAGACATCTTGTATAAGAGTGTACCTTGTAAAGTTACAGGTTTTACGTGACAAACTATTAAGGAAAGAATATCGATGAGAGTTGAACTGTTGAAGCGAGGAATCGTGGTATCTAATGTATGTCCAATGTGTCAAAGTTCTCTTATGTTAAAACATATAAGGTATGAGCTAAATGTTTACCATGGTGTGGGGTAACGGGTGTTTTACCCGTTGATGGTGGTAGTCACTTGTTGAGTTTCATTAGAATGTTCTCTAGTAATAAGACACATCAAGAAATATGGGATGTCATTTGGTTTGTTATGGTTTGGTCATTATGGTTAGAGAAAAATAAAGTTGTTTTTGATGATCATAAATTAGACTTAGATAAGGTGTTTGACCTTGCCCAAGTTAGAGCTTGGCCGTGGTTAAAGACACAAAAAGCTTTTTTTTGTTATTTTATATTTTGTTGGGTAGAGAATCCGGTCACATGTCTAATATGTTCACAGTTGGATGTTTGTATTGAGTATATCTTGCACTCAATATTTTTAATGGTTATATAAATATGTTTGTTTGTTTCTTAAAAAAAGAATAAAAGTGATAATTTATATATATATATATATATATATATATATATAGTAGAACTAAATTTTGAAATAGAGCGGATTTTGAGATTTATATTTTTTAATTTTCTTTCATCTTTTCCTTTTTTTCTTAAAGTTTATTTCTTTCAAAATTTAAAGTACCTTTCATTCCTCCTCGTTGTCGCTCTTGCTCTCCGGTAAGTTTCATATCGACCCGTAAGTAACACATACAGCACAATTATATTGGTGAGTTTGTGAATTTTTTTAACCATATAGAAATTCAATATGGACACAAAAAGTCATAATCCGAATGAAAGTAAAAGTAGTTACTTTTCTTTTAAATAAATAAAATCTTGATTTATATATTATGAACCAATAGCATATTACAACGAATGATTTACAGCCAAAATTAAGCGTAAAAATTTGGATAGAAACGTTTTTGGAGGTAAGTTATGGTAAGTATCTTAAGAGTGGGACTTCATATTTAAAATGACTATCAAATGTTAATATTCATTTGATACAAACCTATATTTGTGAGAAAACAAGGTGAATTAAAAAAAACAACATTGAGCAAGTGATGTTGAAGTGAAAGTGGGAAGGGGAGCGTGGGTGTATAAATTAATCCCCTAGTTCCAACGCAAACGTTAAGAATTTCAACGCTACCATTTGTCTAATTATGTAACACATAATCCTGCTCTCCAATATTCCCTCTCCGTGTTAAAATATTCCATGAGGCGCGTGGCCACACGCTCCAATGAAAACCAGAATGCCATATTCCTCGGCGTCAACATGGCGTCCCTCACGTGCCTCTTGAGGAAATTAGTTAAAAATACATGTTTTCTTTTTGTAAAAATGTTGGTATGATTGCATTTATGTTCCAATTATGCGCGTACCCCGATGGTTAATGGTTGTATTCTTTAATCCATTTCCGAAGCCATGGTCAGCGGCTGATGCGCTCTAGATTCTCCGGGAAATGAAACTTTGCTTTTTTTTGCGAACTATTCAACAATAAGCTTGTGATCTGGGAATATCCGGTCAACATGTCGTTCTATGGCTCAATTGCTATGTTGTCAAATGCTTTGGCCATATCCAATTAATATTCCATGTGTTTGTCTTATAATAACAAACCCAACTTGCCCCTACTTAATTTATTATATTAATTTCTCAAGGTTCCTAGTGAAGCAAGAACAGACATGATGTAGTAAATTATATCATTGACCTGTGATCATGCTTATGTTTTACTACTATATTTGCCCAACCTCACTCTGCGAAATCAAAGTGAACATGCACGTTACTCTCTGGCTTCAAATTTCAAATTGCTAAGTAAATAGCTATATGCAGGTAGGTAATAAACTATGATTGCTCAAACTAGGACACAATCAATGCACGCATATTCTTATCCTAAGACATAAAACTTTAGTATCAATTACTTACTTGAGTATAATTATCTTGTAAGTGCACATTCAATCTCACCACATCATATCAAATTGAAACCTAGACATTCAAAGCCTTCAAATCCCCACTAACAAGTATTCTTACATGAGAGAACATACCGTGTATAGTTAAATTTTTTATTAATATCATGCATTTAAAGTAGTACTGTATTCGAATTTATGTAACGAACATTTCATTACTTGAGGAAAAGAAAGGAGTAATTGAATTATTAATTAGTATTAGTATAGAACTCGAGATTTGAGGTTTGATGCTAATGGATCCTAACAGGAATTGTCTGTTACTGAGAAGAATATTAGCTTCGTCGTGGTTATTGGGAAGATCGGAATACAGCTATATATACAAGCATGTGTTGCTTCGAAATTAGAGTTTCATCTTCCCCTAGCTAGCTCATCTACTTTGAGTATCATAGAAACGACAAAAAAGAAAGCAAGGAATCACCGAAATCAACGCCGTTTAGGCTCATGTGCTCCACGACATTACATGCTCCATAACTCCATACAATATATAATTAATTCATTTTTTATGTTTTTAACTTTATGCTTCAACTCTTGCATGTATAAGCATAAATAATTAATTAACTACATATCTATAGCATCTATATAGGAGTTGGTTCAATCAAAATAGCTTTGGCCATTTTTGTAAAGTTATGGTGGCAGCTTTAGGCGAGACCAATGCTGGCAAATGGCAAATCGTGATTCAAGATTAATCATGGGATAATAATGCGCTAATGAGTGAACCTAAGATCAAAAACTCCCTCCCTTCCTTTTCAGAACCAAATACTAGTATATACTAATTTTTTGTCTAGCTAAACTCAACTATTTAGGGTTGAAACCATCATCGAGAACCTATAGCAATATTTGACAAGGTTATAAATAGTAGGGTAAGTTAGTTTGGTTATGTTTAACAATTCATGAGTAGCAATTTAAGTTAAAAGCTTGTCATACAAAGGTTATGTTTTGACAATGTTATGATTAGCAATTTAAATTAGCACGTATTTTGGTTTACTAACTTAAAAGTTTGTAATATAAAATAGTTTTATTTAGTAAATAAACTTATTTTAGTAGGTTGTACCATTTTCTAAAAAGCTACTTGAAGTAATTGTTGAGTTTATTTTATTTTATATAGTTTTATCCTTATTAATATGTCTTCTTTTTAGAAATCACTTATATTGAGACCAAGTCTGGTTTGAAAAAGATCTTTGGGTAATAATCATAGACCAGACCCTAAGATTGGTTAATAATACACATCAAGGTATTTAATTAAATGAAGTTTATCCATGCGTGATCTAACCTGTTCAGGCTAAGTGTTTCAAGAAACAAATTCTAAATACACAGATAACAAAAGATAGAGGGAGTCCATCAAAACAAAAGTCTAATTTAAGAAAAGTCTGATTCTGTACTTTGCCCAAAAAGAGTCTGATTCAAGAACTTTCAGACATTTGGACCACTAATTAAACCTCATACTTTTAAAGCAATAAGGTCATGCAAAAAGAACGTTATTCAAACTCTTATCACTCAACGTTTTAAAGCCCTTTTTGATGATGCTTCAAGTCAAGCCCCTATCAAGGATAATTGTGTTTATCACCAAAGAATATAAGAGACAAAACAATTATTCAATCAAAGCTCATTTATGAAGAAATCAATGTAGCTACCCTTTGCATTTCAAAAAAGCTGATTGAAGTCAACTCTTGTGTCAGGAAGTTGTAGAAGATCAACAGCAATGTGCTCTGCGTATTATTTAGAAGAAGAAAGCCAACAACTGATCTTTACACTCTAAGATCTCAAGGAACTCTTTTTCATACAAGATTCAAAGTTCCTTTATACTAAACCTTTTGGCATCTCATCATCTTCTCAAAGGTCTGGTGCTTGTTATCAAGCAAAACTCCTTCAAAGGATTTCCAATGGTTATATCTCCTCACCAGCTCATCAAACGGTCATCTTAAGCGACCTATATAAGTGAAGAGATTCAAAATTGAAGATATAAAGATACGAGAGAAAACCTCTGTGATCTTTAAGAAAAGTTCTTTTAATCTCTTCTTAGTTCTCTTAGACAAAGACCTTCTTTATTGTTCTACCTCTAACAGACCTTAGTCCTTTTGTCTATCTTACTTAATGTATCAGATTATTCTTTGCATCTTTTTATACACTAAGTTCTCAAACAACTTACACACTATATCCTTACAAATCTTTTGTTGTAAAAGTCTGGTGTGTTACCAATCTTTAGTTTTAGTGAGAAACAGCTTATGGCCTGGAGAGGCTTTTGAAAGTGTACTTGAGTTTAAGCTAAGAGTGCCTAGAGTCAAGAATACTTATGGCACAAGTCTAGTGCTGCTATTGTATAGAAGATTTTACAATAGTGAAAATCCTTCAAGTTGGAAGGTACTGGACATAGTTTTTATGTTGAAAGTGAACCATTATAAATTTCTTATGTTCATTCTTCTCTTTCCTTGCTCTTTAAAAGTCTACTTTTACAAGTCTGATTACTTGTGTTTTAAAAGGTTCAAATTTCACATAAGAGTCTTCTAAGTCTGACTCTGAACCATCAATTGATATCAGAGCTTGTCCTTTGGGTTGATCACTCCTGAAGTACAAAGGAACAAGATCTATGATAGCTTCTCAGGATAATCAGCTTATTGTAGAAGGTTCTTCTATCCATAGACCACCAACCTTCTTTGGTGAAGACTACCCATATTGGAAGGATAGAATGGAGATGTTTATCAAATCCACTACGTATTACCTATGTGTAGTCATCATAAATGGTGATTATGCAGCTCTTGTTGATGAAGATGGAAAGCCCAAATCAGAAGATGAATAGACTAAGATTGAAATAAGGAAAATAGAGATCAATGTCAAAGCCAGATTCCTCTTACTTGTGCTTTAAGTAAATCAGAGTACAATAAGGTATTGAGCTATAAATTAGCTAAAAAAAGTCTGGGATGCTCTTCAACACAACTACGAAGGCATCTTTAATGTAAAAAGATCCAAGAAAATATTGTTAACCAAACAGTATGATACTTTCAAGATGGAGGATCATGAAACAGTGGATAAATATTTGGAAGATTCCAAACTCTACTAAATTAGCTTAAAGCTCTTAGAACACCAGGGTTAATGGCCTAAACCTCAAGAAAAGCTGACATGGTGACATTACCCAATAACTCCGAGTAAAGCTGCAAGAGCTTAAACAAAAGGGAAAAAAGAAATAAGGTTAACAGGACGTCTCGTCCAAAAATCTTAAATCGAATAACTTATCTAAGCAGTAATAGTAAGAAAGAAATAAAACAAAGTGAAAGTAAGGATTAATAGGATGTCCCATCCAAATTAACCTTAATTTGTAATAAAAATTGGAGATTAAAATAAAGTTAAATAAGATGAGATAAGATAAAATTAGTTAAACAAAACAAAAAAGTAACATGATGTCTCGTCTAAATTAACAATTTTTATATTATTATTAAATAAAATATATTGAAAACATGAGAAGATTAACAAGACGTCTCGTCTAAATTAATCTCCTTGTATTAAAATAGTAACAGTATGAAATTAGTCGATTAAAGCGACTACACTCAAAAATTAAGAAAAGGAAAATAGGTACGACAGGAGTTATTCCCACTCCCACATATTCTCAAGCGTATTGAAAAATCAGGGTTACGTAGTTCTAGTTTCAAAAATAATTTTCAAAAAATATTTGAATTATTTTTTATTAATTTTAACCTTAATAATGAAAGAAAATTCATGAGGAAGAAGAAATACAAGGCGAATAAATTCACACATGCATAAACCTTTGAAATCTTGTAAAGTGCATGTAGGCAAAGTGGTCGGTGAGGGGTGGACTCGTGGTCGGCAATCGTGGAGCTTGGAGGTCTCGGTCGACGGCTCACGCGGTCTTGGAGGTCCAGTTGGTTGGTGGTGGCCAGTCGAAAGTGGTCGGCTGACGGCAATTTTCGGCGGGGAGGCAGCAGAAGCTCTTCTTCTTCTTCTTGTTATTTTATTTTTGTTGTTGTTTTTATGATTATTAGGTTGTTGTTTCTATTTTTGATTTTTTGTATGAGAGGATGATGGATTTGATATTGTTCTTGATTGTTGCTGTTGATTTTTATTATTGGGATTTTTTGATTTGTGAGTTGATGAGCAAGATGAAGATGGGATTGTTCAATTCTCTCTGTGGAAAAATTGATTGCTTCGTTGTTGATTTCATCATGGGTTTTTAAACTAATTTCTGTTGAAGCTTTTATGAATTATTGAGAACTTTATAACGCATGGATGAATATATTTTCCCTTAATTCAGATCACTCCCATGCCTGTAGTGGAGTTAGTAGAATCATGCAACTTCAAGTAGCCAACAGCATTGTCGTGGGAAACAAAGGCAGATGGGTGATGGGTTTTTTTATTTTTAAAAAATTATCTTCTTTTTTTAAATAAAAATCTAATCATGCTTTTGAAAATAAATAAATAAAGATAAAAAATGAAAAATGAAAAAAATGAAAAATGGTGTTCACAAAAGCCATGCATGACCTTACCTTGATGAAGAAAAATGAAAGTGATGGAGTGGAGGAAGATGAGGGAGCACGGCTTAGAGAAGAGAGGAAGTGCACAGTTTGGAGGAGGAGGAGGAGGAGGAGGAGGAGGAGGAGAAGAAGAAGAAGAAGAAGAAGAAGAAGAAGAAGAAGAAGAAGAGAAGAAGAAGAAAAA